>LOEQ01002363.1:173391-195624 GCA_001685075.1 Bramus lutescens | reverse complement strand
GAGGGAGTGGGCGTGGCTTGTCTCTTAAAGAGACAGAACAACCATTACAACAGGAGACATCAGACCAGCACAAGAAGTAGTAGGTGAAGCCAGGCGGTGATGGAGCACACCTTTAATCCCAGCACTCAAGAGGCAAAGGCAGGTAGATCTCTGTGAGTTTTTGAAGCCAGCCTGGTCTACAAGAGCTAGTTCCAGGACAGGCTCCAAAGCCACAGAGAAATCCTGTCTTGAAAAAACAAAAACAAACAAAAAACAAAACAACAACAAAACCCCCAACCAACCAACCAAACAAACAAAAAGAAGCAGTAGGTGAATGCTAAGTAGAAAACTGATACCTGCCACTGAGAGAGGGTGGGAGGGGAACACAAGAGATGTTAGGGAGAGAAAACAGAATAATGAGAACGCTGAAGTGCTTCTAAGGAAGGTCTCCAACACCTTTTCCTCCGGGCTTTGGCAAACGCCATTATACTTTGTGAGTTTTACCATTTTTGGGAATCCTGTAATATGTGACCACTCTCTGGCTTTTTTCACTTAGTAGGACTCAGGGTATGTGCCTGAATTTATATTTATGTATTTATGATTTTTTAGTTTTGGGTATCGAACACAGATCTGTTTTCAGTTAGTCTAACTAAATCAGAGAGCTCCAGGTTCAGTGAGAAACATTGTCTCAAAATAAACAAACAAATAAATAGTAAGGGGAAAATGATTAAGGAAGATTGATCCAACATTGACCGTGTTCTACAGACACACACACCTACACACACAAACAGTAGAGGAGGATAACGCCTTGAAAACTATAATCATATGAAAAGGGGTAAAATTGGACTCTTACTTTTAATTATACATATGAACTAGCTCAAATGAGTTTAAATGTGAGATCTACAACTAGAAAGCTTGAGGCTGGGTAAAGGGCTCAATCAGGAAAGTGTTTGCCGTGCAGGTATCTGTTCAGTTTTGTTTGTCTGTTTATGGGTTATACACTGAGTGTAGTTCAATGGTAGGGCAAGCCAGGGTTAGATTCCCAGAACTGCAAACTTATACACAGACAAAAACAAACAGAAAGTTAGGCAAGAAAGGCCAAATACTGTGCAATCTAAGAGTAGTAAAAATCAGAATGAGGAAGTGCAATGATAGTTGCTAGGGCTGCTGGGAAGAAGGAACGGAGAGTCAGTATTTAATGGGTACAGGGGCACAGCTGAAGAGGATGGAGAAATTTTAGATACAGATAGTGGTGATAGCTGCACAACAATGTGAATTCTATCTAGAGACAGTATTTTATTTGTTTGTTTGTTTTTTTGAGAAAGGATCTCTTTACATAGACTGACCTAGAACTGACAATGCAGGCCAGGCAGGTCCTGAACTCAGAGATCCACCATACCTGGCATAAAACAACATTTTAAAAAACAGAATAGGTAGAATAATTAGACAAGCCATAAACTGGAAGAAAATCTTAGAAAATTTTAGCTAATATATGGTTGCTTTCCACATCTGGATACTTTAATAAAAATGGAAGGGCGCCAGGCACACGCCTTTAATCCCAGCACTCGGGAGGCAGAGGCACGAGATGGCTGTGAGTTTGAGGCCAGGCTGGTCTACAGAGTGAGTTCCAGGACAGGCTCCAAAGCTACACAGAGAAATTCTGTCTTGAAAAATCAAACAGATAAAACAAGAATAACAAAAAGGAAGGGCACAGCAGCAGAGCTCTTGTCTTAGCACTTTTTAAGATCCTAGGCCAGCTGGGCGGTGGTGGTGCATGTCTTTAGTCCCAGCACTTGGGTCTACAGAGCAAGCTCCAGGACATCCAGGGCTAGAGAGAAGCCTTGTTTCAAAAAAACAAAAAAAACCCACCTCCCCCGTCCCCCACCCAAAAGAGAGATCCTGGGTTAGACCTAACACCAAAAAAATGACAATAAGAGAAGGTGTTTGGAAGGCAATCAAGCACATGAAAAAAAAAAGTGAGAATCACTAAATCATCTGGGAAATGTAAAATGCCAGTATATGCCTAAAAGTGAAATATCAGACATACATACATAAACTTAAAAACAGAAGGCAAAATTAATATAAATGCAAACTAGAAGCATCTAGACACAGTATATGAAACAATTAATATTATCAAAAATTAAGGCAAATGATTTGAAAACTAATCAAACTGAATGTAAAAATACAGAAAAGTTAATCATGATCAATTTGAATGTATCTAAGATATTTAAGGATGTTTTAAAAAGATATTTTAATCTAAAGTCTATAAATATATGTGATGGTTGGCTAGCTTTAATTGCAAATTGTGCTGGCTAGTTTTAAGTCAACTTGACACAAGCTAGAGTCATTTTGGAAGAGGGAATCTCAGTTGGGAAACTGTTATTGGCCTGTAGGTAAGACTGTTGTCCATTTTTTGATTGATGACTGATGTGTGAGAGCTTAGTTCACCATGGTGATATTACCCCCGGGTTGGAGGTCCTGTGTGATACAAAAAAGTAGGTTAAATAAAGCCATAAGGAGCAAGACTATTCCTCCATGGCCTCTTAGTCAGTTTCTGCTTCCAGGTTCTTGGCCTGACTTCCTTCAGTGATGGGCTATTGCCTGGGAAGTGTAAGTAAAATAAACCCTTTCCTGCCCAAGTTGCTTTTGGTCAGTGTTTTATCACAACAATAGAAAGCTAACTGAGACATCAACCTAGTACAATCTATAATAAGCTAGGAAGAGAAGAGAGTATCAACAAGAAACTGTCTCCATTAGATTGGTCAGTGGGATGTCTGTTGCGAACTGTTTTAATTAAGTTAATTGATGTGGGAAGACCCTGCCCACTATGGGTAGCACCATTCCCTAGGCATATTGGACCTTGATCTGCTTAAAAGCAGAGAAATGAGCTGAGAACAAACAAGGAGGTGAGCATACATACGTTCATTTCTCTCTGCTCTTGACTGCTGGTGCTATGACCAGCTATTTGAAGTTCCTACCTAGACTGCCCCCCAATGATAGTCTGTAACGTGGAATTATAAGTTAAAATAAACCCCATTCTCTCCTAAATTGCTTTCTGTCAAGGTATTTTGTCAAAGAAACAGAAATGAAACAAAGACAATATAATTAACCCAAATTAAAGAAGATTATATATTTAGTAGATGTGGAAATATAACAGATAAAAGAATACAAATTTAAGATTTCGCAAAATCCTTATAGGAATAGAAGAAAAAATCCTTTAAAAAGGTTCCAGGACAGCCAGGGCTACAAAGAAACTCTGTCTGGAAAAACTAAACCAAACCAAAGCAAACCAACAATAACAACAAAAACCAAAACCAATCCATCAACCAGCCAATAAAATAACACATAATTACTGTTAACAGGGAAACACTGAGAACATTCCTTTGAAAGTCAAAAATAAACCAAAGTGGCTTCTAATCATGTCTAGCAAACACTAGAGATCTTTGCCTTTATAATAAGAAATTAGAATAGTAAAAACCAGTATACTGGCAAGAGAATGGCTAAGGTGCTGAATCAGAGTGCAGCGCTGACAGAAGTGGATGACAGGTAATTAGAATATAAAGGTGGCTAAAATACAAAAAAATATAGAGAATATTTAACTGTGGAAATAATATACCGTGCTCAAACAAGAAGATCTTGAAGAACTAATTTTCTATATCTTCAAACCTATTTTAACTGACGCCTTTCAAAAATCAGTATGGCCAACTTTGTATAGTTATAGTATAGATATCAACAGAATGTAGATGCCAATAAAATATAAATAACTTTTTAAAGAGATTTTATTGTTTGGGGGCCAGGCGTGGTGGTGCATGCTTTTCATCCTAACATTTAGGACGCAGAAGCTGGAAGATCTCTGAGTTTGAGGCCAGCCTGGTCTACATAGTGAGTTCCATGACAAGCTAGGGCTACATAGAGAAACCCTGTCTCACAAAACAAAATAAAAAATACAAAACAAAAAAACAAATAAAGGTTTTATTTTCTTAAACTAAATGCAATGGGGGCTGGAGAGATGGCTCAGAGGTTAAGAGCACAGCTTGCTCTTCCAAAGGTCCTGAGTTCAATTCCCAGCAACCACATGGTGGCTTACAACCATCTATAATGAAATATGGTGCCCTCTTCTGGCCTGCAGGCATACATGCAGAATATTAAAAATACTGTGTATATATAATAAATAAATAAATCTTTAAAAAAAACTAAATGCAATGTGTTGTGTGGTCTGTGCTTGGGTTTGTGCACATGAGTGCAGTACTCACTGAGGCGGGGAGGAGGTGCTGGAGTTTCAGGCAGCTGTGAGCTATCTAATGTTGGTACTAATAATCTTGGGTCCTCTGAAAGAACAGTACGTACATGGCACCTTTCAGTATCCAGAAGTCAAATTTTTACAGCTACTTTACTACTCAATTATGTCACAAATATTTTACCATAGATCCCTTCTACATTTTATACTTTCCTTGAGATTGCTATTCCTATAGCAAAAAAACTAAAATAACAACTATTTCAATGTTGACCAGTGCTGTAACTCACTGCTCTTCCTGTTTTTGTTTTGTTTTGTTTTTTGTTTGTGACAAAGGCTTACTACATAGCCTAGGTCAGCCTTGGACCCTGATCCTTCTTCTGTCTCCTCAGTACTGATATTATAGATGTATACTATCTCATCAGCAGACAAGTTTCTTTTTAATTTCTGAGTATACACCTAGGTTATCTGAAGTTTTCATAAATTTCTAATCCAATTGATAACAGAAATTACCTATAGACAAATTTTATATCTAAGTGATTTTAATACAAACAAGTCATGGCTTAATAATTTGGTAAAATTTAGGTTGCAAGCCACTCTATTAGATATCAGCAGACATCTTTGGTGGTTATGACACTAATCTCAAAGAAGTGCATGATTCAGTGTTAGCAGTTCCTGCAGAGCTAAAGTAGTCTGTAAATAGCCCCAGAAAGAGCCCATGCGACCAGCATGGGGGAGGGGTGGGTAGCTTAATTCTTTCACAATGCCTGTGGAGAGTCTGACAGCAATGAAAGCCTAGAAAACTCATGAAAGGCCTTTTATAACCATGTGAATGTGGAGCACAAAAGCAAAGTCAGATGACCCACTTACAGCTCTGCTTTTATTGATGAGAATCCATTCTCATTCCAGATCAGTCTCTTTCTAGAAAAAGAAAACCTTATACAATAACTGAGAAATTAAGGCACAGGAAGTATAACTTCACTAGTTCCCATTTGCTCCCTGTCATGTCAGAGAGGTCGGAAAACACTCACTAAGGTTCTCAACTTTTCAGTGAAAAGTGGCATAGAGGGAAGCAAAAGTTTTTACGGATTGATTGTGTGTGTGTATGTGTGTGTGTGTGTGTGTGTGTGTGTGTACATGCCAAGTACCCATGTGTAGGACAGAGGGCAACTTGTGGGAGTCAGCTCTCTCCTTCCATTGGGTTTAGGGATTGGAGTTAGGTCATCAGGTTTGGCAGCAAGCCCTGGGAAATTTAAATTCTGTAGCTGATCAGAGCAGTTTTGGGCTAGTAATATCACCAAAGAAAGTCCTTTCCTAATCTCTTTCTGGAATGCATATTAAGTTAACTGATGGTAAACTTGACTTGTAAAGCAATGATAGTCCAAGATACTTCAAAGCAGAAAAACACTCCTTTACTCATTTGTTCTATTAAATTTCAGTGTTACCTTGGAGAACTGAGGATACAATGGCATGAGGCGCTTGTATGTCAGGCATTTTCTCACCTCCCATGTTGCCCAAGTATTTCAGTTAGTCAATAACACCTAGAATGAAAGTGAGCAGTTTTTCTTCATTCTGACTCATTTACTCTTTCTTCTAAATCTGACAGAAGAGAAACTGGAGAATAGTCTTGAACTCACTGGCACTGGAGAAGACTATCTGGATAGAGCACTGATAGCACAGACATTAAAAACAACAATTAATAAATGGGACCTCATGAAACTGAAAAAAGAAGCTTTTGCAGGCAAGGTCACATAATTCTGACAAAGTGACAGGCTACAGATGGGGAAAGTATTTTTACACATCCAATAGAGTATTAATATCTAAAATATATAAAGAACTAAAAAACAACTGTTCATCAAGAAAAAGTAACCCAATTAAAACCATGGGGTAGAGATCTAAACCAAATTGTCAAAAGAGGAAATACAAATGGCCGAAAAGCTCTTAAAGAAATGTTCAACATTTTTAGTCATCAAGGAACTGCTAATCAAATCTACTTTGAGATTTCATCTTACAGCAGTCAGAACAACCAAGATCAATAAAAAAAAAATGACAGCTCATGCTGGTGAGGATGTGGAATAACATTCACTCATTGCTGGCGGGAGTGCAAACTTGTATAGCCACTATGGAAATCAATGTGGTGATTCCTCAGAAAGATGGAAATTGATCTACCTCAAGGCCCAACTATAAAACTCTTAAGCATATTCCCACAGGACACTTTACCCTACTACAGAGACACTAAGTCAGCCATGTTAACTGCTATTTTATTCATAATAACTAGAAACTGAAAACAGCCTAGATGTCTGTCAATGGATGAATGGATAAGGAAAATATAGTACATTTACACAATGAAATATTACTCAGCTGTTAAAAAATAAAAGCATTAAATAGTCGGAGCAAGAAAAAAAATCATCCTGAGGTAACCCAGACCCAGAAAGATAAATATGCTATGTATTTGCTTATATATGGATATTAGCTGTTAAGTCTTTGATAAGCAAACTATAATCTGTTTAACCATAGTTTAGATATAGAGTAAGGGACTAAGGGGCAGAAACAGATCTTCCTAGGAAGGGGATAGTTATGGACTGATGGAAGATTGGGGGGATGAGAGACATAAAATAACTTATTTAAATACCATGGGCTGCTGTTCTAGGGAGGTCAGCACTCTTACAAGTTATCTCACAAAGGCATGCTTACAGTTCTAGGAGCTATAGAGCACAGTGCCATCTTAATAGCTCTGAACACTAAGGAGCTCAGGAGAACTGAATCAACAAGGATCAAATGGAATGGGAAAGAAAGGGAGGTTAAAGAGGGACTATGGGAAGGGACAGTTAAAGCTAACATCCATTTGAGGGGTTGTACTGAAACATAGTATAGTAAAAGCTACTTACAATATAACCATATATGAAGGTGATCTAAATGAAATTACCAAATAACGGGAGTGACATAGGCCCAACTGGACATCTCTCATCACTACACGAAGCTTCCAGTACTGGGAATGGCTTCCATCTTACCTAGTTGTTGGTCAAAGGGGCCCTGTGGGAACCCCTAAACAACACAGGCTATTGCCAAAGCTATTGGCTGCTCTCTAAAAACTGACTTTAAGGTCCTATGACTGAAGACAGCACACCTATACAACTCAGTGAAAGTTGAGCTTGTGCCGACCTAGAGCCTTCATATGTATGTACTAGTAGTGCTCATGAACTGTAAGGTCCTCCGTGAACTACCAAAGAAGAAAGGTAAACATCAAAATCTTTCAGTCTACAAAAATGAACTGCCTATAAGATGTGCTAGTGCAATGGCGATAAAAAGCTTGTGGAATTAACCAACCAATATCTGATCTGGTTTAAAGCCCACTCCATTAGATGGAACCCATCCTGATCACTATTATAGCCAAAACTTCAGACTAGGTAGGCCAGGGACCTAGGAAAACCAAATACTACTGTATGCTAAAGGAACGTAACAACAAAATGACTCCTAATGATATTCTGCAAGACTCAGGTCTGTGCCTTGCTCAGCCAGGAAACATCCTCCTGCGGTAGATGGGAACAAATACAGAGAGCCACAGCCAGACAATGTCTAGAGAGTGAGAGACCTTAGAACACTCAGCTCTAAATGGGATGTCTCCATTAAATCCCTCCCGTCAGTGCTCAGGGAACCTTGTGGACGAGGAGGTGGAAGGAGTGTAAGAGCTAGAGGGACGAAGTACACCATGAAAACAAGGCCTTCTAAACACAGCAGGACCAATGCACATAAGAACCCACAGACTGTGACACCAAGTACTGGTCTTCACCAGATAGAGTCTCCTGCGCTGAGAGGAGAATTAGGCACAAGTCCCCACCTTAACCCCAAAGCTATCTTGAACTGGAAACCACCTCCAAAAGAAAAAGTAGTTTTCTCCAATTAAGACTCACTGGAGATACAAACCACTCTGAAGGGCAGGCCGCACGCCCATCAGCAGATGGAAAACACATCTTGAAGTTTCTTTGTCTCATAATGTTTTGTAGCCCCCCCTCAACTTTACAGATCCTTTGCATATATATAGTACGGCTTCTGGTTTTGTATTTTTTTTTTAAATTATGGGATTCCAGAGTGTGCAAAAGCATGTCTCTGGCCTATATGTGTTTTCTGTGCTTTTTCCGTGGCCATTTTTCTTCTGTTTGTTGTTTTGTTCTGATTTGTTTTTTTTATTATTATTCTTTAGATGCTTGTTTGTTTTCTAACCAGAGAGAGGATGTGGATTCAGACGGGGGTGGAGGTGTGTTGGAGGAGTTGGGGGAGAAGAAACTATAATTAGAATATACTGTATAAAAAAAATCTAGTTTCAATAAAAGAAAAGTAAAACAAGCAAAAAAAGTAAGTTTACTAAAAAGTCCGACAGTATAAATGTAATTATGGAAGAATTATGGAAGCCATTATAAACAGGGTTGGAGAGATGGCTCAGTGGTTAAGGGCACTTGCTGCTCTTCTAGGGGACTGGAGTTTAGTTCCCAGCACCCATTTGGTTGCTCACAAAAACCTGTAACTCCAGTTCTTGGAGATACAATGCTCTTTTCTGGGCTCCTTGGACACTGCACACATTTGGTGCACAGACATATATGCAGGAGATATCCATACACATTAAAGAAAATAAAATAACAACACTGCTGGGAAGAATGTAAACTAGTTCATTCACTACAAAAAAAAATTGTGGTAGTCCCTCAAAAAAAAAATTCCTGGATCACAGAACTTCTGTAGGATCCACGATTTCAGTTTTAAATACACATGCAAGAGGACTGAAAGCAGTCAATTCAATAGACATTTGTACGCCTATGTCCAGGTACTAGTTTTAATAACGGGACTCCCCCAAGCTGTGCCAACTGCTACCAAAGAGGGGCATGAGAGACATAAAATAACCTATTTAAATACCATGGGCTGCTGTTCTAGGGAGGTCAGCACTCTTACAAGTTATCTCACAAAGGCATGCTTACAGTTCTAGGAGCTATAGAGCACAGTGCCATCTTAATAGCTCTGAACACTAAGGAGCTCAGGAGAACTTAATTCACAAGAAATTGGCCTTTCCAAGCAGGTCTTTGGAACTGCTTGCTTGTTCAAAAGCTTGAACTGTGTTGCTGTAGAGTTGTTCATATACCGTTAGCCATTAGCGACAGCAGGCAATGTCTAAAGTTGGTTTTGAACACCATAAATGAAGGCATGAAGACTGTGTCACTGACATGTGGGGAGGTCAAGGCCTGGGATGCTGTTAAACGTCTTATAAATCACAGGACAGTCCCCCAGAACAAAGAACTTTCCTGCCTTGAGATGTCTATGTCAAGGCTTTTCAGGCCTGCACGAGGCAGAAATCTATTTTCAGGCTAAGTGACCCAGGATAAATCTATGCATCTCTTTAAGCCTCATTCTTTTTTTCTTTTAGACAGCTTGGATTAAATGTCCTCTTTTAAATCATGGACAACTAAAATAATCAAACAAATATCTAATGAAATAATATCTAGTCAGGTGTAATGGTGCATACCTGTAATGCCAGCACTTGGAAAGCTTGAGGCAGGAGGATCACAAGTTTAATCATGCTGGCCTACCTGCATAGCATGATCTTGTCTCAAACAAAAAAGACAACAACAAAGAAGAGCAACAACAAAATCCATACGGTAGTTCGAATGTAATTGCCCCCCCACAAGCTCATAGGGAGTGGCATTACTAGGAGGTGTGGCTTTGTTGGAGTAGGTGCGGCCTTGCTGGAGAAGTATGTCACTACAGGGGTAGGCTTTGAGGTCCCTATGCTTAAGATACTGCCCAGTGTCTGAATACACTTCCTATTGCCTTCTAATCAAGATGTAGCCAGCATCATGTGTGCCTGAATGCTGCCATGTTCACACATCATGATTGTAGTAATAAGGGGAGCGGGCCCTGCTTTTCGTCCAGCCCAGCTCCCGCACAGCTAGCTTATACCCCGAAATAACAACACACAAATTGTATTCATTTAAGCACTGCCTGGCCCATNATTAACCAATGAAAGTAACACATAGACAGATGACCCTCCTACATCACATGATGATAATGGACTGAACCTCTGAACTGCAAGCAAGCCACCACAATTAAATTTTCATTTATAAGGGTTGCCATGGTCATGGTGTCTCTTCACAGCAACTGAAACCCTATCTAAGACAACCCCTTCATTTAAGAACTTTCAATGAGATACAACTTCGTATTAAGTGTTTTTTTTTATATGTTCTACCTCATTTACTTACTTCAGACAGTCCTCCCTAAAAGAAGAAAACTATTACTACTACTATTTAGGGGGATAGCTGATGCCCAGACACATGCCCACAGCCACAAACAAGAAAACTGCAAAGACGAAGGTATATCTGGCGAGTCTGACTCTGAAGTCTTCATTCGTACCATCATCTTATCTTCCCCCACCCCTTTGAACAAGGAACTGAATTAATATATCCTTTAATTTACAAATAGCGATCAAAGGCTACTGAGGGGATACAGTTCAACTCATCATGAGGCCCCAGTACTAATAGTGTGGTGACTTACTCACACCTATAATCCTAAGACTTGAGAGGCAGAGACAAGATGATCAGAAGCTGAAGGGTCATCCCCCCACACAAGGAGTTTAAGGCAGGCCTGGGCTAGAGACCCTGTGTCAACGTTTAAAACAAGAACAAAAAGTCTACAAGGTCCTGATGCCACAGATTTCTTATTCCTTTTACTGACATATGAACACTACACACAGCTACCCATTCCACATGAAAGGCCCCAGAGCCTTCATATTCTTCACTCTATTTTACTTCTGAGAACCTATTGAAAACAATCCTATCAAGTTTAAAACCTTACACAGTGATGCTCATTGCTATGTTTTTATTAATATGGACAACTTAGATACCTAGGGAACAGATATATAAAGCTAAGCACTTGTCAGAATATTACATATACATTTTATAAATTTATGAAGCCTCAAAATAAGTGCATGTGTTAGAAAATGCAGGACACAAAATTTTGTGGCAACTGGAGACACAAAGATACCAAGTACACTCCTCTTAATGAAAAAGACTCAGATTAGGGCATGGCTCCATTGGTAGTGTCGGTTGTCTAGGCATGAGGACTGGACTTCGATTCCCCAGAGCCCACATAGAAGAGCCAAATGCGGTAGTTATATGTATTACCAGTGCTGGAGAGGTGGGGACAGGTGGATCTCTGGGGCACACAGCCAGCCTTGCCTGTTCAGTGAAGTCACAGTGAAGTACAGTGGAGGCGTACACCTTTAATCCCAACACTCAGGAAGCAGAGGCAGGTGGATCCCTTAGTTCAAGGCCTAACTGGTCTACAGCGTTAGTTCTAGGACAGCCAGAGAAACCCGTCTTGAAAAAAACAAAAATCACACAAACCAACCAACCAACCAAATAACGACAACAAAACAAGCAAAAACCAGAAAAAAAGAAAGAAAAACAAGAGATTAAGTAAAAGGCTATGACGGCTAATCTTGGCTGTCAACTCGACTATCTCCAGAATCAACTAAAACTCAAGCTTCTGGGCGTGGATTGTATCTTGGGACTATGAGCCAAAATAAGCTATTTCTTCCTAAAACTGGTTCATGTCAATGTTTTGTCACAGCAACAGAAGGACTAGGCAGATCTTAAGGGAGGCAGAGGCAGGAGGATCTGTGAGTTCAAGGCCAGCCTGGTCTACAGAGTTAGTTCTAGGAGGTCAGGACTACACAGAGAAACCCTGTCTCAAAAAACAAACAAGCTTTAAAAAAAAAAAGTATGACAACTGTAAGTATATATGTGCCAAATGCTGAGCCTACCAATTTCATAAAACAAACAGTAATTGGCATAAAATATTAGACAGGTCCTCATACAACAATAATGGGCAATTTCAATATCCTATTCTCATCTTCAGATAGGTCACGGAAACTAAAATTCAACAACCATTCAACTACACCACAGAATACAACACAGATCAAGTGAACTTAACAAATACACAAATATTCCATTCAATACAAAGGACTTACATTCTTCTCAATGGCCCATGGAACCTTATCTGAAACAAACTACATTCTAAATCACAAATTGAGTCATAACAAATACAAAAGAATAAAAATAATGTTTCTATTTTATCAGCTCATAGTACAATAAAACAAAGTCACTGGAAAACTATAAAAACTATACAAATATAAAGACTGAACAAATTATTCTTGGATGACTGGTAAGGAAATCTGTGAGGAAATTTAAAAGGTCCTCGAGTCAAATGAAAATGAAAGCAAAAGTTACTACAAAATTTGAGATACAGCTAAGGCAGTTCTAAGAGGAAAGTTTACAATTATGAGTGCTTATATTAAAAAAAAAATCAGCCAGGCATGGTTGCATACATTATTTACTTTTAGCACTTGGGAGTGAGAGCAGACAGATATCTATGAGTTCAAGGCCAACCTAGTCTACACAAAAATGTATCTGGCTAGCCAGGGTTATAAAGCGAGAATCTGTCTCAAAAACAAAACAACAGAAAGATCACTAATAAATAACCAAAGGACGCAGCACAGGGCTTAAAAAAAAACACAGAAACAATCTAAATCCCAAATTTCTTACATGGTAAGACGTAATAAAGGTCAGGGCAGAAATTAATTATGTAGATTAAAAGAACATACACACACACAGAAGAATCACCCAGAAACCCATGGGCAAGTTAGCTCAGAGTATGCAAAAGCCACAGCAGAAACAAAAGAAACCCTGCTTTAACAAGATGGAAGGTGAGAACTGAATCCCCAAATTGTCATCTGGTGCCACATGCTCACTATAGCACGTGTACGCCAGCAATTATATACACATCACACAAAAAATAAGAATATTAAAAAAGAACGATACACAGAATAACTAAAAAATTTGGTTCTTTGAAAAATAAACAAGATTAACAACCCCACAGACAAACTAATAAAAAAAGATTCAATAAAATTAAAGATATAAGAATGGGAATTACTACATATTCTAATCAATATAGATGATTATTAGGATCTATTTTGAAAATATATAATAATCTAGAAAAATGGGGGGATGTCTCAGAGGCTAAAGTACTTCTTGTTCTTGCAGAGGACACAGGCTCAGGTCCTAGTATCCTTATGGGGAGTCACAATAATCCCAAGGAATCTGATACCCATTTCTGACCCCTACTAGCCCTACACACATGTGGAACAGACATATATGCAGATGAAACACCCATATCTAAAATAAAATAAAAATTAAATAAAATAAAAAAGTTAAATAAAAGCATACACTGTGGTGATATTTTGTTTGTGCTCTAACAAAGCTTGCCTGAGGATCAGAGTGCAGAGCTAAGCCCCTAGTTAGCCATAGAGGCCAGGCAGTAGTGGCACATACCTTTAATCCCAGGACTTGGGAGGCAGAGTCAGCCTGTTCTCTGTGAGTTCAAGGCCACCTGGTTGAATCAGTCTAAAAGAGCTAAATGGTGGTGGCTCACACCTTTAACCCCAATACTGAGGATTTTTACTACTTTCTCTTCCTGCTCTGGACTCTTCAGATGTCTGGCTGTTCTCTCCCTCACATCTACAATAAGAACCCTTCTCCTCAACCACACCTTGTCCTCATAGTACTCACCCGGTAAGATGTGCTCACTGTCACAAGCACAGCACAACTGTCATGGGGGCAACCAACTGCTCTAGAACTGGATCCTAGGCTTATTCCATAGGAGGGAACTTACAACTGCTTCTTTAAATCTAGTCAAATAAGCATGGCTAGGGAAGTCATAGACCCTAGAGCAGAACTTACTGCTGCTGTTTAGCTAACCGGACACGGCATGAGACTGCCTTCTAACCATCTATGTTCACACCCACAGACGCACACTACTTTCAGCATTAGCTAGGGAAGCTTCCCTTTACAAGAAACAGCAGTGAATGCAGAGACCCTTGGCTGTTTAAGGGTCAGAGAATGAGGAAACAGCTGAATGCTCAGCCCTGAATGGAACATTCACTATCTACTTTAGGTTCAGGGAATATCATGGAAGAAGATATGACAAGAGACAGGGAGAAAGGCTGTAAAATGTTATCTTCTGGGCAAGGCACAGCCATTCCAACCATCACCTCATAAGAGCTGTGGTTGCTGACAGTGGACCTACACAATATTTGGCCTCATGAGCCTCCCTTCCAAAAACTGAGGGATTCTGGGGAAGAAGTCGTCATCATCTTCAGATATGTACCCACTATTGAGCCCACCAGGCTCCGCTGGATAGTTCCATACCTGTGGTCATTCAGATGGCCCTTGTAAAACTCAGTGGGTCACGATACAAAAATTAAAAGACATGAAGATGGGAATGAGAACCATAGGGAGGAGAAGAGGGTTTGATAAGGATGGGACACAGAGGGAGAGAGGGATAAGCATAATTGGAATGCATTATGTATGTGTACAAAATTGTCAGAACAAAGTCAATAAAAATAAATGGGCTTGGATGTGGATGTACTAGCACGCACTAATTAGATCCTGAGTCTGAATTCCCAACAACATATAAACTACTGTAGCAGTTCAAACCTGTAATCCCAGCACTTGAGAGATAAAG
Source organism: Bramus lutescens (assembly GCA_001685075.1). Classification (NCBI taxonomy): domain Eukaryota; kingdom Metazoa; phylum Chordata; class Mammalia; order Rodentia; family Cricetidae; genus Bramus; species Bramus lutescens. The sequence continues at coordinate 180,848 of LOEQ01002363.1, read as the reverse complement.
GCAGAAGGACCTGGAGCTCAAGATTATCCTCAACTACACAGAGTTTGAAGCCAGTTTGGGCTACATGAAACCCTTTCTCCAAAACCTAAAAGTAGGGTGCTAAAGAGATGGCTCAGCAGTTAAGAGCCCAACTGTTTTTCCAGAGGACCCAGAAATTCCCAGAACCCACGTGGCAGCTCACAACTGTATGTTAATCCAATTCTAGGGGATCTGAACTCACTTCCCCAGGTACCAGGCACTCACATGGTATATACATGCAGGCAAAACACCCATACACACTAAACAAACAAACAAAAACAATTAAAAATAAGGTCAGGCATGGTGGTCCATGCCTTTAATCCCAGCATTTGGAAGGAAGAGGAAAGCAGAACTCTGAGTTTAAGGCCAATTTGATCTACAGAGTCAGTCAGGAGTTCATAGTGAGACCCTGTCTCACAAAACAAAACACCAGAATAGAAACTTCTAAAAGTAAAGAAATACACATAAATAAATGGACTAACAAACTGAATGCAGTTTTCAAAAGAGGAAGTAAAAATATTTGACAAGTATTCAACATCCTTAGTCATCAGGGAAATGCAGACTCAAACTGCTTCAGATTCCGTTTTAGCTCAGTTAAAATGGCCATCATCAAGAAAACAAAACAACAATAAACGCTGACAAGGATTTTGGCAAAGAGAATCCTTAACAGTGCTAGTGAGAATGACAACTTTGTACAGCAATTATGGAAATCAGTATGGAGGGTTTCCAAAAAAACTAAACATCAAACTATCCTATAACCTGTACTGGATATATTCGGGTATACTCAAAGGGCTCTTAAGCTAACATACCAGAGAAACTTGCACATTCATGCTTATTGCTGCACTATTCACAATGGCCAGGAAATGGAACCAGCCTAGAAGTCCACTAACAGATGAACAGATAAATGCAACATAGAACACTATACACAATGAAATTTTATTCAGCCACAAAGAAAAATGAAATCATGTAATTTTCAGGAAAACTGATGGAATCAGAAATCATTGTGTTAAATGAAATAAACCAGATATAAAAGAAGAATATATTTTCTCTCAGAGACAGAACCTAGATTCTGTGTGTGCACATGCATGTGTGTGTTTGATTTAATTAGAAAGGAATCTGAGATGGATGAAAGAGCTCTTAAGGAAGGAAGGTGGAGTCTGTTGGCTTGGCAGTGTTCCAGGTCAATGACAGACCCTGTTAGAAACAAGAAGTGGAAGGTGCCTAAGGAATCACCCAGGAGACGGTCCTCTGACATCCACAGGCATGTGTATGTATGTGAACCCCTCCAACATACATACTCCTACCCCATGTATGCACCTGCGAGTGCACACACATTGTAAAAACAATTTCTTATCCTCTAAGCAAAAACTAACAGCAAGTGAACTTAGGTTCTCATGGCTGCTCAGTAAGTACTTTAAGCACTTTAATTGTAATATTTTTTAATACTGACTTTTTTTAAGCTTAGCTTATTCTTGAATTTGATAGTAAGGTTTAAAGGAGAAGAAAACCAACAATGATTTTTATAAGAAGCTGGCTTAGAGATTATCCTGTTTTTGCTTCCCAAGTGTTGAGGTTACAGGCATGAACAATTATACCCAGAGAAACTGTAAAATTTAAAATATATGGAAAAAAGGCTTAGGCAGAAATGGAGCATATTTCTATTAAGCATAGTTAATAGCTGTCATATTAATCTTGAAATTTTCAGGCAAATGAATGGATCTAGAAAACATCATATTGAGTGAGGTAACTCAGACCCCAAAAGGCAAATATAATATGTACTCACTCATAAGTGGCTTTTAGCGATAAAGCAAAGAAAAACCAGCTTACAATTCATAACCCCAGAGAACCAAGGCAACAAAGAGGATCTTAGGAGAGACATACATGGATCTAATGTAGATTAAAAAAAAAAAAGACAAGATCTCCTGAGTAAATTGGAGTGTGGGGATCATGGGAAAGGGTAGAGGAGAGGGGGAAGGAAGGGAGGGGAGCAGAGAAAAAGAGATATAGCTCAACAGAAAAGTAAAAAAAACTAGCTGCCATTACTACTGAATGCTTTAATAACTTTGATTTTTATTTTCTGACATCTTCTACTTACAACTTTGAGATTTGGTTAAAATTTAGAAAACCAAAAAAGTAGCTGATAACCAGCCAAGTGGTGGTAGCACATAGCTTTAATCCCAGCCCTTGGGAGGCAGAGGCAAGTGGATCTCTAAGTTTAAGGCCAGCCTGGTCTACAGAGTTAGTTCTAGGACAGCTAGGGCCACACAGAGAAACCCTGTCTTAAAAAACAAACAAAACAAAATAAAAAAGTAGCTGATGACACATACATTATTTAGCTATTTCATTCTATAGCTCTTACAGATAAAGAAACTGTGATGCAGAGCACAACTGTCCATAAACAGCTGGCAGGTGGCAGACCCAGAGACCCAAACTCAACTGTTAAACCAACTCCACAATCCATGCTGTCTCTGAGGGCAGAAAGACTAAACAGGAGCAGGCCACTAAGGCTGAGAGAAAGGGCTTTCCCCTAAAGGAGCTGAATGAAATGTGTCAAAACTCAACTCCACTATACCACAACTGTTACAAAGTATATGGCTAGTAAGGATTTTTCACATGTTATTTATTTAAATAAACCAAATAGGAGGAACCAATCTGTTTGCAGCCCACAGCTTCCAGCTTTCAAAAATAGAAAGGAAAACTGGCAAATTAGAATGGCATGCAATGGTTCCCTTCCCTCCAGTCGGCAGAGCCACCGACAGGAAGTTCCTGGCTTACTATAGCAACCACTGGCTTTGTTCTTTAAAATTTTTTCTGCAATTTTTGCTTCCTCAGAAAGCAGACAGGAAAACCTGGTTCTGGATCTACTTCTTGAACAAGAGTTGTTTAAAAATAGAATTTTAAATAGAAGACTACGGAAAAAGTAGTTTCAGACTTCAGCTGATACTCAGTATTTCCATATGCTAGATTCAACCTTTAAGGGCCAGCAGGATGGTTCTAGGGGCAAAAGTACTTGCAGTACAAACTTGACATACACATTAATAAAGAAACTTAGCCGTTAAAACACATAGCTTTAATTTTCTTTCTAGCTAGCAATAGGGCAGTCTAGAAAATGAACTAAAACTCTTTGGCTAAGACCTGCAAATATTGGATAAATACTAACATACTTTGAAAAACATAACATAGGGAATACTGACTGCTCTTCCAGAGAAACCAGGTTGGGCAGAGAAAGGTGTGCTCCAAGAGTTTTTGGCTAGCCAGACTAGCAGAAATGGCTCCAAGTTCAGTAAAATGTCTCAAAAAAGATGGAAAACAATGAGAATGACCCTGGAAATCAACCTCGGGCAATGTACCACACACCCCATACACAGAGGGACACACGTGCATATACCATAGAAAGCCCCCAAGAAAATTAAAAAAAATACTACCCAAATAAATCTGGTAGAATATGTTTATCAAAAACCATAAGGTCAATGTATAAATATACATTAATAGTAACTGCATATATATTAACTGTGAACAGTTAGAAAGCACAATAAAAATACCATACATAACACAGAACAAAACTACTTAGGGATAAACTTGACAACAGACATGCAAACCTGTATGCAGAAAACTGTAAGACTGCTGAAATTAAAGACTTAAACAGCGACTCAATCTCTCCATGGATCAAAAGACTCAAACCATACACGGTGGCTCAGGCTGTAATTCTAGTATTCAGGAGGCTGAGGCAAGAGGATCCTATGTTCTAAGTCAGCCTGGGTTACATCAAGAGATTCCACCTCAAACAAACAACACAGATACCCTCAAAACTGTTGCAAAGGCAGCAAACCCCAAACTATATATTAAGTGCAATCTCAATTAGATTTCCAGTAGATCTATGTTTATACATAAGCGCTTATGAAATATACATGAGAATACTATTTTGATAAAGGAAAGATAAAGGGTACTTGACAGTGAACTTGATAGTATGCTATGATGGGACTGCCAGTGGTTAAGAGCACTTGCTATTCTTGCAGAAGACCTGGGTTACGTTCCCAGCACCCACATGATTGTTCACAACAACTGATAACTCCAGTTCCAGAGGACCTGATGCCTTCTTATGGCACCATGCAGGCAAAACACTCATACAAATAAAATAAATAAACCTAATTAAATTAATAAGAGAAAGTATCATCTTGATAGTGTATTCATTTTATATACTATAAAGTTAGATGTCAGAAGCTCAGGTACTGCATGGCTGGATTCTTTGCTAGGTTCTCACAAAGATAAACTCAATATGCCTGCCAGACCTTAAGCTTCCCTGTCTTTGGATACTCTTCCAAGATCATAAGGCTGTACCAAAACTCACTTCATTGCAGCTGTAGGATCAAGGTCCCTATTTCTGTAATTCTCAGCCTGAGGCCATTCTCAGAGCCTAACAAGTCTGAAATTCTTCACATATAACCTCCATCTTCAAATCCTTCCCATTTTTAAAATTATCTGACTTCTTGTGATTTTGACTTCTGGTTCATGTGATTAGGTCAGACCCAGCAGTATACTCCTTTTGACAGTCTCAAAGCAAACTGACTAGCAACTTAATTCCATTTGTAAAATTCCTTAAATGTGAAGCAATGCAACATAGTTATTGTAGTAAAATTCCATAACATTTACAGGTCCCACCAATAATTATGGAAAAGATGTTACATAAGGGTATGACAGACACAAGACCTCATCTCTCCCTAGGGTATGGGGCAGTGTTAAGAAGTGCTAAAACCACTATTAGTGTTAATGGTAAGTTCTTTAACTTCTTGTAAGCACTCCTGAATCTCCTGATACTCATTCATTCCCCTACCAATAAGCAAAGATGGAGGAGAATGAAGCAGCCTGCCTCCCTAGCTGGCAGCCACTGGACTTCCCCTTACTACCTTGGAGCAAAAGGACTGTCAGTCAAACAGCCTTGGACTACCCTAATATCAGTAGCAGACAGGTTGAACATTCTATAGACACCTTGACTAAATTATAACAGTGGACTACTCTAGCTTTAGGTGATGCAGCCAGGGCTATCAGAAACAGTTCCTACCACACATTTTGCTGTCATAAGCCTCTATGAACTCTAGATGGACATGGTAATCGTTTCTACCTAGGTAAAAGGAAGAGAATGGCTGTATCTGCACACTCTGGGTGTAACTGAGACCCTGCTTCATGAATAAAGTGGAAAAACAATCAAGGAAAATGCCCTGTATCAACCTCCCAGCATGCATGCATGTGCGCGTGCACACAGAGTACATACATGCACATACATGTGCACACACAAATAAAATACAATAAATAAAAATACTAAATATTAATTTCTTCTGTTTAAATAATATATAGTCACCTTTAGTTAAATCACTGAGGTTTCACTTAGACACTTTTTACTATTTAACCGACTCACTTAAATCAACAACATTCCTGATTCCCATAAAGATGACATGGAATCACAAGGCACTAATCTTCCCCAAATGTATTACTTTAAATTGTAATTGTAATGCATTTTAAAGAAAAGATCAGACCAATGCCACCAGCTGCCAAGAATGATTTTACTAGCCTAGTTTCCATGACTACAACAACCTGAAACCAGCACAAGAGAGAATGTGTATCCTTGGAAACCAGCATTTTGCTTCCCTCAATTAAAAAAGGGAAAGGAGAGAGTGGGAGAGAGGGAGAGGGAGGGGGAGGAAGAGGGAGAGGGAGAGTACTTTTGAATAATTTGAATAATTTAAGTTGGTCTAATGTGCCTATTACATACAACAATCCTAGGCAAACATCCTGTCCCAAGCCAAGTTGTGGAGAAAGTTGTCTGGTGCTTTATGGAAAAGCTCAAATTAAGTACCACAGGGGAGGGTCTTACAATTTTTTGTTTCAATTTTTTTTCTTTGTTTTTTTTTTGAGACAGGATTTCTCTGTAGCTTTGAATGCTGTCTTGGAACTAGCTCTTGTAGACAAGGTTGGCCTCGATGTCTGCCTCTGCCTCCTGAGTGCTGGGATTAAAGGTGTGCGCCACCACCGCCCAGCTTTGTTTCAATCTTTAAAAGAAAAACAGCAATACAAGCTGTACTAATAATAAATTTATGGATTATACCTAAATGAAGAAAATGTTTACTGGCTTTTTTTTTAGTATCTTTACTATTCAACTGCATGTTACTAACACCTGAATTGTTACATACTCTTGCATGTTCTGGAAGGGCCTTCTGTTTCATGTGTTATATGTTGTAAAATGTCAAAATGGAAGAATTTTCCAAGTTATGAAACATTCAATATACTCACCAAAATACCTGTATTTCCTAACATAAGCCATACCACATTCATCTCACTTACATTCTTCTTTTAGTTTTTGCTTTTTGTTTGTTTTTAAGACAGGGTTTTAGTGTAGCTCAGGTTGGCCTTGAATTTCTTATATAACCAAGGGTAACCTTGAACTCCTTATCTTCCTACCCCAACATCTTAAGTGGCGGGGTGGAAAGTTTCCGGTTTGATATTCAAGGGGGAATACTAAGGCAGAGAAAAGAAGATGACAGTTACCTTCCCTCCCCCTCCACCTAACAGAAACAAAAGTTTGGAATAGCCAGGTTCGTGCCATTTTTTAAAGCTCTTCCAATAACTTGTTTTGTTCTAAATTCTTGCTCTCTCCACTCTCAGTTATTCTACTTACAGGCCCCAGACTAAAAGACTCCTTTTCCACCTGCCTGCCAGGAACCAAAGACAGCCTGACAGCAAGCATGTACTATGGACTGCTGCAGGTGAAACGCTGCAGGTGGAGAGACAGATTCAACTTTATCTTGGGCTATTGTTAACTTACTAAATTACTACTCCTTGTGCCCCTTTGTGTCAGACCTAACATGCTATCACTAACAAATAAAGTTAAACCTAATATCTGAATAAAATAAACAAACCTTTAGAATGTATTAATTTAATAAAACCCTAGGACTACCAACCAAAGGGCCAAGAATGCTCTCAGATAGCATCTATGCCTACAACTGAGACTCTCCTCTGTGTTAACTAATGTATCTGAAAAGTGCTTTGACTTAAGACTTTCTTTGTTTTGTTACTATGAAAACTTGATGATCTGCTTCCATGTCAGAACATGGAATTTGGGGCAACCTAAGTCTGTGTTTCCAGAGTGAATAATCTCTCTTCTCCCCTTGAAACAAGAGCTGTGCTTTTGTCTCAACAAATCCCAAACCCAAAATCTTTCCCAGGGATTTATGCCCATACGTTTTGTCAGCTTTACAGAGACATGGGAAGAAACCTCAACTGAGGGATCATTAGAATGGCCTGTGAATGTGCCTGTGGGGCACTGGTGGGGAATATTATTTTAAGGTGCCTTATTTTTGTTTATGTTGCATTTGCTTAACTCCATGAAGCTGTGTTGCTGTGCCTGTCTAAAACACCCGATGGTCTAATAAAGAGGTAAACAGCCA
>LOEQ01002363.1:158635-173360 GCA_001685075.1 Bramus lutescens | reverse complement strand
CTGGCAAAGGGAGACAGTAAGTATGAGGAAAGATCTAAAAAAAGAGGATCTGGGATTGAGAGGAAGGAGGAGGACTTCAGGGGCCAGCCACCCAGCCACCCAGCCAAATACAGGATAAGAAGAAAAGGTATACAGAAATAAAGATAAAAGCATAAAAGCCCCAAGGCCAAAGATAGATGGGATAATTTAAGAAAAGCTGGCAAAAAAAAAAAGACAAACTAAGGCTAAGCATTCACAACTGAGAATAAGCCTCCATGTGTGATTTATTTGGGAGCTAGGTGGTAGGCCCCTCAAAAGCCTAAATAGTAAAAACAACCAACAACAGGGCATTTTATTGATTAATGGTTGATATGGTAAAGTTTGTGTGTAAGAACAGATTATCAAACTATTCTGTGTATTCTGTGGGGTGGCCAAGGAGACTGCCTTATAGACAGAAGACTGGGATCTAGATAGGGTGTAGTGAAAAGGATGAGTGATGTACTAGTCAAAGTCAGAAAAAGAGGAAAGACAAAAAAGAAACAATTCTATCAGGTTAGAATGAAATTAGAGGTATTACTGTGGAAAATGGATTTCCACAATATTTATTTATTTATTTACTTATATGCACATGTATACTCAGACATACATATCTATTTGTAATAATCTTAATATTCTGTAATTAATCATCTGGCACCTTGAAAGCAGATGTCAAAATTAGAACCAAGGTTATTCCCATTCATTCCATCCTTGTTTTTGAGGGCAAGCACAAATCAAATTACAATGCCCTCATACACACTGACCTAACATCTTCCCACTACTATAGGAAATGATTTCCACTCGTGTCTGTCTCTGGCTCTTTGTCTTATGGCCAACCTAGTGGTTTTCCATTTGGTCTTGCACAGCATGCTGTGCATCCTGCTTTTGGAAAACTACGGAATAATAAAGTTTTAGTGGTGCTGACCTGGGCAGTTACTCAGTTACCCCTATTAATTAGATCCCAGGGACTTAATAAAACAATTTCATAGCCAGGTGTGGTGACTCAGACCTGGAGGCTGAGGCAAGGAGGATTGCTACAAGTTCTAAGTCAACCTAGGCTACAGAGTAATTGAGCCCCATCTCAACAACAAAAACAAATTGTAGTTCAGGGCTCAGGGTGTAAGGGAAATCACATCCTAGGTGCAAGAAGCACATGCAGAGCTCAGATTTGATGCCTAACTATATTCTCTAAAAAGAACCAAAGTTCCTTGAAAAAAAAAATGGTTGAGTCAGGACAAGATTATGCCAAAAAGAAAAAATAATGAGCACATGACAAAAAGGACACAAGCTTGAAAGGGCAAATCTAGGACAACTCGGTCACCAAAGTAAGTTCAAAAAGGAATAAAAGAAGACACAAAACCATGTTGGTAATTTTACAAATAAAAAGACAAAGTAAAAGCTTCCTCTTGCAGGAAATGCCAGATGAATGAAGAATGATGAATTTGTCTTTTAGTTTGCCATCTGGCTACCACCACAGTAATAACAGATTCAATCACAAATCTTCAATGGGTACTAAAATTTGTTGGTCAGAATTTGAAACAGTCAATTTACATAACCTAAAAGTGTCACTCCCACAAAATGGTATTATTTACTTATCAATAAGCACAAAAATACTTTTCAGGTAACTTTCCAAAAGTTTATGAGACAACATCTTGACTATGATAAAACTGAACACAACCTGTAATGGCACAAATGAACATGTGCTCCTGGTATAATGTCGTGACAAGCACACAACATCTGTGGTATTCTGCCAAAAAATGTAGAGAGGGGATAGAGATGGCTCAGCCCTCAACAGCAAGCGCTACTCTTGCAGAGGACCTAAATTTGATTCTTGTAACTGCCTGTAACTCCAGTTCCAGGAAACCCAACTTCTCTGGATTCCATGGGTACCTGTGCGTGCGCGCACACACACATACACACACACATACACACACACACACACACACACACACACATACAAACCCACAGGCACATACCCACTACCAAAAATAAAATAAAATAAATCCTCAAATCTATTCGGGAGCAATCATACTAACTCAGATTTAGGAAAATCCTACAAAATAATTAGACTACTTTAGAAAAAAAGTCAAATCAGCTGGGCGGTGGTGGCGCACGCCTTTAATCCCAGCACTTGGGAGGCAGAGGCAGGTGGATCTCTGNCACACACACACACACACACACACACATACAAACCCACAGGCACATACCCACTACCAAAAATAAAATAAAATAAATCCTCAAATCTATTCGGGAGCAATCATACTAACTCAGATTTAGGAAAATCCTACAAAATAATTAGACTACTTTAGAAAAAAAGTCAAATCAGCTGGGCGGTGGTGGCGCACGCCTTTAATCCCAGCACTTGGGAGGCAGAGGCAGGTGGATCTCTGTGAGTTTGAGACCAGCCTGTTCTACAGAGTGAGTTCCAGGACAGCCAGGACTGTTTCACTCGGGAGCTAGAAAGACAGCTTAGTGGTTGGTTATGAGTACTTGCTGCTCTTCCAGCACCTGCATGGTGGCTCACAGCTGTCCATAACCCCAGTTCCAGGAGGTCTGACACACTCCTCTGAGGGAGTCCTATCAGGCACACATGCAGGCAGACTATTCATACACAGGAAATAGAAACAAATCTTTAAAAAATGTCAAATTACTAAAAAGAAGAACGAGGAGCTATTCTCTGAAAAAGAGACCAAAGAAACATGACAATTAGGGGCTTAACAGTGAATGGTCCCTAAACCAGAAGTAAAAGAGGTGGAGATGTAAGAAGTTTTCTAGTTTTTGTTTTTGCTGGAAAGGCTGTAACCAAGAGATCAATGCAATTTGAGAGCGACTTATCAATTTGATGGACTGAGAGACACCTGAGGGTTAGTGAAGCACAATTCTAGGTGTGGCTGTAAGAGCATTTCCAAGATCACTGCCATGGTAGTAACCAAGGGAAAAAGACTCACCGCAGAGGTGCACGGGTCCATCTGGCAGGCTAGGGCTCCTGCTGGAACACAGGAAAGACAGACCACTGGGGCAGATATGCTGTCCCTGTCTCTGACTCTGTCACTCCACTCATTGCTTCCTGGCTGCCATGAAGTTATATTTCACCAAAGGTCCACAGCAATGGAGCCAAATGAGCAGGGGCTGAAAACCCAAAACAGCCTTCCTAAGTTACTATCTGAAAAATATTAGAATGAACAACTTTAAAATCAAAATAATTTTCAGTAGCAAGTTAATGTCTACCAATTTTCTTTAAATACTACTTCAAAACTTTTCTACAATTATCGTTTTCAAGAGTTGTCCTGTTGGACTGACCAGGAAATTACATGCTTATTATTATTAGGTCATGCTGTTTCCTTCAGAAGGAGTATTGGTTCAAACCAAGCAGTGGCTTCATACCTGTAATCTTAGTACTGGGAAGGTGGAAGTAGCAAAAATCATACTAGGCCAGACTGAGCTACTGAGATAGCTAGAAAAAGGAAGGACACTGTTCACTTTATCTCATGGTACCCAGGGTGGGGTGGGGTCAGTATGGCTCTATTAGAGTAAACCACTCACTCATGCTTACTAGTTATCATGTTAGAGTTGAAAGAAAGGCGGGGGGAACCCTATAAAACAAGACCCACACTTCTGTTCTCAAGAGAGCCTTGCTATCTGATTCTGTAGAGTGCTGAAAGGGCCATGTGAGATAATGTGCTATACAGACAGTGAAAATGCTTCTGCTCTGGGGCAAATTCATCCTTCATTGAAACTTTATAGTACCCCCTGATTGTAGACAGCTGCTTACAGCATAGTCCCTGCAGCCAACAATACTGTGTGATGTGCTTACAAACGCAGGTGGGCAGAGCCCATTTTATGTGTTCTTACTACAAAAATAAAAATAAAAAAATTAAAGTCACACACAAGGAAATTTTTTCCAGGTGATGGACATGTCTTTTACAATGATTATGGTGATGACTGTACCATTTAACACAGCAAATCTCATCAAATTGTACACAATTAACAAATACATTTTAATGTGTATCATTATATCTCATGTGATGGTTTTTGTCACTTGACATACACTGTAATCACCTGGCAAACAGGGAACTTCAATTGAGAAATTGCCTCCATCAGACTAGCCTGTGGGCATGTCTGTGGGGCATTTTCTTGATTAATGATTGATGTGGAAGCGCCCAACCACTATGGACAGTGCCATCCCTGGGCAAGTGATCCTAGGTTATACAAGAAAGCAAGCCAGTAAGCAGCATTCCTCCGTAGTCTCTGCTTCACTTCCTGCCTCCAGGATCCTGACTGAGTTCTCCCCTGGCTTCCCTCAGTGATGGACTATATTGTGAATGTGTAAGTTAAATAAAGCCTTTCCTTTCCAAGTTTCTTTAGGCCAGAATGTTTTATCACAGCAACAGAAACCAACTAGAACACCTCAATAAAACTGCTTAAATTAAAAAAAAAAAGCTTGCTCTGTGAACGAGTTTAGACTTTAAGCCATGAAGTACTATGATTAGATCATGAAACCAAGAAGAGCTCTCTGGGGAGCATGTAATCAAGAATGTGGAACAAGGAAGGAATAATGATTAGAGAATGTGTATGTCATATCTACCTGCAGACTGATGTGAGGAACATAGACGGGGTCACAAGAAATGGACCCACGCTGGCAAATTTGAGAGACAAAACATAACATATTACCAATGATATGAGTAACCACATCTAACATTCCAGGGTAGCTGCTGGGCTGTTCCACTCATCAAGACAGAGATTAGAAAACAGGTCCGTCCTGAGTCTGATGCAGGTGTCTGGGAAACACCTCAACCGGGAAAACAAATTGTTGTTTATCAACCAAATCTGATCTAAGGACAGTTTTTCCCCCTAATTTACAAGAAACACAAAACCATAGACATTCTCATGTCCTTCCAAGAATGTGTTTGGTAAAACATGAGGCTGAGGATGGACTTAAGTCCAAGAGTGGTCAAAGAATCGGCCTGAGGAAAGTGAGGAGAGACCAGGGATAAAAACAGGACAGTATGCCTGTGCCATGTTGTAGAAACCTGTTCCAGATGTAAAAACTATAGTTTGCTAATTTACCAAATTCTTTTCCCTTTTTTTTCCCTACCTGACCCTTCCTACAATTTTCCTGTTAAAACCAGGAAAGAAAAAAAAGCAATTTCTGTGATCATTCAAGCATACAGCACAACCACTATAGCACATTCAAGACACCCTTAGAGTCACATGTCCTTATAAAAGGACCCAGTCTCAGACATCTAGCCACTGTATTACTGTAATTATGGCCCTGTCTTTTCCATCCAATAACCTTGATTCTTCAAGATGGTAAACTGTCCTCCAAAGCTGAGTGACATTACAACCCTGGAAGATAAGCTGCGAGTAAGAAAACAAAGTATTTCAAACCTACGGTACTAACACTTTTAGGTTTAAGATGTGTTTTTAAGTATTGGTGATTCAGGTCTAGCCAACAAAAAGACCTGGTCTTACCGAACCCGCTCTGCTGCTTTTGCAAGTTTAACTCCTTACAGTCGGATTGCTCAACTCTACGGAGACTGTGAAGGTGGTTCACCCTGACAGTACTGGCTGTGCCTGCAGGACTTGAATGTATAGACAAACGAATGCACTTGAAACCACTTGGGAAGATCAATTCAATGACCAAGGGGGTTGGAAGAATTTCATCTGTGAAATTTTAACATTTATTAAGTTTCCCCATTTCTATGAAGCTACTGTTCATAACTACAATTCAACAAGACTAAAGAACACTCAGACGTTACTGCCACTTTACTAAGTTCCTTTAACAGCCCTCCTATACACAAAAGCCCCTCCCAATCCACACACAGACTGCTCTCACCACTGTCTGCAACAGCTCCTTCAAAGCAGAACTTCTGAAAACTAAGTATGAATGATAGTAAGCAACCTGTAGGACAGCAGGTCCACCTGTTTCTGCCTCCCTAGTGCCAGGTTTACAAGTATGTGGCACCATGCCTAGCTTTTCCACCTGGATTCAAGAGGACTAAATTGAAGTCCTGATACTTGCCCAGCAAGCACTTTACTGACTGAGCTTTCTCCCCAAACTCCTAAGGATGCTTTTGTAAAAGGAAGTTGGAGGTTGGGGGAAAGAGGAATTATCTTTTACTATAATTCTCAATTTTTAACATATACAAGCAATAATTACTTAAACATGTATATAATTTTAAAATGTAAAAAAAAGTAAAAATACCAAAACCACGTTATTTTGTTTGAAATGCCCTACATTCTAGTTACTCATGGTGACAACTACTGCCAGCAACACTACAGCCCCGCGTGCTCACTGCAGAAACAAATGGATCCTCTTAAACAAGCAAGGACAACCTCCCTGGGCTGCTGCTGCTTCTCAACTATGAGGATTTCAGACTTAAGGGCTCAGAAAACCCTCTCTAGCTAACACTAGACTTGGGAAAGAGAAGCTCTATCTGGGAGCCACTGTGAATTCAGGTCTTGCTACAAAATGAGAAGGCTCAGCCAAGAGGAGGGAACACTGGAGGGCAGCCACAGTACAGGCAAAGGCACCAAGTTACTGACAGGCCTCACTCCTTACAAAGTGGGAGAAGCATGCTTATCATTGGAGATAGACAAAGAACAAAGGGAAACAGAAGTATCCAGGTAAAAAGATGCAGCCTTCAAACATCAGAAGTCCTGGGACTGTCCCCATCACTCCAGTAACAGTACTGGTGGGCAGTATCAATTAATCAGTTAATGTTTGGAAACCACACCCACAATTCCTAACAGCTGGATTTCAATTTCTTCTTCCACACAGAAGCTCCACTCACCAATAATCCTCTTCCAAAATCTGGAACTTTTCTTCTTCTTNCCTCTTCCAAAATCTGGAACTTTTCTTCTTTTTTTTTTTTTTTCCTAAGGGTTTCTCTGTGCAGCCCTGGCTGTCCTGAAACTCACTGTAAATCAGGCTGGCCTTGAACTCACAGGGATCCGCCTGCCTCTGCCTCCTGAAGTGCTGGGATTAAAGGCGTGTGCCACAGCCTGGGTTCCCAAATATGGAACCACTTTTCCTGTTTACTCATACTGGTCCATATGTCCCAGATGCATCACCACGCCTTCATACTAAACCAGATCCAAATGCAATTGCCAGTTTCAGGGGGTCTGATGATGCCCTGGGAATCTGACACCGTCTTTTGGCCTTTGCAGGCACCAAGCATACAATTGGTGCAGACATACATTCAAGCAAAACATTCATTCACATAAAATAAAAAAAATTTTAAATGTTTTCATGTGAGCCTTCAAGCTGTAAAGTGTTTGCCATGTAAGCCTGACGGCCTGAATTCAATCCCAGAACCCATGTAAAGGAAGGAGAGCATCTACTCCACAAAGCAGTTTGATATGTGTGCTGTGGCATGTGTACCTCTCTTCACATGCATCATACAAACACACTCACAATAATAACAAAAATAAAATTAAAAATTTTTATATGATCCCTGAGACTAAATATTTTTCATTATGGTTGAAACCTACCTTCCCTTTTCCTCTCCTTTCCTTGTTGGTATTAAACCCAAGATTTTGTGTACACCAGACAAGCACTCTACTACTAAACTATTTTGCCATCCTTTTAAAGCTTTCATTCTAGTATTCTTTAACAAAGCAGTGCAGAAGTCTGATTTTAAGTCAACACTTGGTTATAATGGACAACAATAAACATGGCTCCAAAAGGAAGGAGCTCTGTGATGTGATAGTGTCCCACCATTCAATGACATAAACATTCTGCTTTAATTCTGGATGTATGGTTGAGGAAATGGCACAATGAGCAAAGGGTTTGCCACAGAACACGTAAGTATAATGACCTGAGTTTAGATCCCCAGTGTCCATGTAAAAACTGGGCGCAGTGGCATGTGTCTGTAATTGCAGCATTGAGGAGACAGAGAGAGACAGGTGGATCCTTGGAGCTCGCTGGCTGGCATCTGTCAACTCCAGGTTCAGTAAGAGACCATTAAAAACAGTACACAGTGCAGAAGATACCCAATGTTGACTTCTGAAGACCCACATGCACACAGTAAAACAAATACCCCTTTCCCTGCAACACACATCTGGGCGTGTGATCCATACATGCAATTCCAGCACTCGGAAGGCTTAAACATCAAGACCAGCCTGGGCTACACACCTAAGTCCCATCTCCTATCTTCCCTTGCCCTAAAACAACTCAACAACAACAACAACAAAAAAAACCCCACAGAACCACAAAAATAAGTAAATGAATTGGTCTAGCAAAGGTCCATCTTCTCTGATCCAATTACCCATAACGACTAATTAGAGGTTGTCACTTTTTAACAAAAGGCTTTGAAACCTATTAAAACTCATTTGTCCATTGCCTACCAGTACCTGCCAGGAAAGCATGAGGCCTTCAGTTTGATTGCCAGAGACCATTAAAAACAGTAGGCATGGTGGTATACACTTAACGATTCCAGTGACGGGAGGTGGAGAAGGAAAATCTCTGGGGCTCACTGGCTAGACAGCCTGGACTACACAATGAGGTCAAGCTGGTGAAAGACTGTCTTAAAAAATATTAAAAAAAAAATCCAAGGTGTGTGTGTGTGTGTTGGGGGTGTAGAAAGATGGCTCAATGGTTAAAACTATATATTAGTCTTGCAGAGGATCCAAGCTCAGTTTGCAGTACCCGTGTGGGGTGGCTCACAACTGCCTATAACTGTAGTTCCAGGGGGAGCCAATGCTCTGTTCTGGCCTCCTTGGCCATCTGTACTCAACTTGCACATACCCACACACACCTGGACCCTCCCCACACACATCTGGGTATGGTGGTCCATACATGCAATCCGCCAAACAAAGTCTTTTAAGAATAACAAGGTGAGGAGTGCTGAGACAGTTCATTTGGTAAAAGTGCTTGTGGTCAAGCCTGACAATTGGAGCTGGATCTTCAGGACCCACATGGTAGAAGGAGAGAAGCAACTCCCACAAGCTGTGCTCTCTCCTCCACCCACATGCCACAGTATATGAGTGTACACACACAGAATAAATAAATGAAAAATGAAAAAATGTAAATGTCTCATATATGCAAGGAATAATGTGTGAATTGATCACTGGCCTCCACATACGTATGCACATGTTCATGCACCTACAAGAACAAACACACAAACCCCATGCCTCTTACCCAGTTTTAACAATTACCAATATATAGCAATTCTTATCTATAATCCTCCAGATGCACTGAAAACTATTTTAATTATAGGGGAGTTACAGAAAAAGCTTTCTCATTTCCCGAACAGAGGGCTGAGGAAAATCATGCGATGGGAACAGCACAACTGGTCATGTATTTTGCTACGAGTCAATAAAGCACTGCTCAAGAGTCTGAAGTCTGAGGTAGAAGGTTAAGTAAGACTTGCAAATTCTCCTAAAACACTTCTGCTTTTTTTAAAAAAAATGTTTTTATTGAGCTATATATTTTTCTTTGCTCCCCTCCCTCCCTCCCTCTCCCCTCCCATTTTACCCTCTCCCATGTTCCCCATGCTCCCAATTTACTCAGGAGATCTTGTCTTTCTCTACTTCCCATGTAGATTAGACTCATGTATGTCTCTCCTAGAGTCTTCATTGTTGTCTAGGTTCTCTGGGGTTGTGAATTGTTACACTGAATATTTTAAGGCAACTTCCAGACATATTAATTCATCCCTAAGTACTTCAGCTCTAATCTCTAAGACAGAGATAGTCTATCTTTTAAAATACAACAATACTATTATGTAAAAAAAATAAAATCCTTTAAAAATCATCTAATATTTGAAGGTTACTCAAGTTATTTTCAATGGCCTCGAAATACCCTTTTAAAATGGTGGAGATATAAATAAGGTTTGCACATTACATTTGCTGGAGCCTAAGCTTTTAAACATGTAGCCGCTCCTCTCCTTTTCTCTGGGCATACATCTGAAGTCACTAGGCTCACTCTGCTCTATAGTGTCTCTCACATCATAATTAATAACATTCTATAAACTGTTTAACTGTTTTATCCAGAAACTGAGCTTTTAATTTGTGGAGGAGGAAACAAGAATATTCATGAATGATGTCACGCTCTTCTTATCCCACCACACACAGGAGTAAAGTTTAGTTATGCCAATTTTGGAGGTGGTATGGTTTATCATAAGACTGTCAGTTTAACCCATAATTCTAAAGTTCCTTAAATGATTTTGGCTGTTATTAACGATCAATGCACAGGTCTTTTATTTCACTATATTATTACATAGAAACTTTATAAATTTAAGATATTTTTATCAGATTATAAAATCCTGTTTACAAGTTCCTCATATGTAAAATTATGAGAATTTTTTTAAAGATGGAACAGATCACAATGGCATTCTAGGTCTGTAAAATCAAACCACAAATCAAAACTACTCATAGCCACTAAGATGACAAGAGCTGAAAAACAAAGACAGTAAATGTTTACAAGGATGTGGAGAAACAGACATTCTCAGGTAGCTGCTGGAACTGTCAGATGAGGCAATGGTTCTGGAAAACAGTTCTGCAGTCCCTTAGCAAATTAAACAGAGGTCACCATTTGGTTTAGCAACCAGATCTATATGTCCAAAAAAATTATATCCACAAAATCTTCACAAATGGGAAAAGGGACTTGCAAGTCATATCGTTAAGAAGAGAATGTATCTAGAATGTAAAAAGAACTCAATAATAAAAGAAACCATGTTTTAAAAAAATTTACAAAGAATCTGAATAGGTAGTTTTTCAAGTAACGTATACTAATAGTCAATATGCACATGGGAAAAAATACTCAACCTTTTTTTTTTTTCCGAGACAGGACTTTTCTGTGTAGTGTTGGCTATCCTATCTAAGAAAAAGAAAGCAGTTACTTTCAGGGCTGGAAAATGACTCAGAGGTTTGGAAATTGTACTGTTCTTTTCTTTCAGTTTGGTTCTTAGCATCTACATCAGATAATTCACAACTGCCCAGAACTCCAGCTCCAGGGCACCCAACGCCATTTTCTGGCTTCTGTGGGCACCTGTATTCATGTGCACATACATATGTGCATATGCATAATTTAAAAAATAAAATAACTTAAAAGTAGTTACTTTCTCATTCATTATCAAATAGGCACCGCTGGGGCCAGAAGGAAGGCTCTACAGGTGCAGAGAACGCACCCACATCTGGCTGCTCACAATTGCCAGTAACTCTAGTTCTGGAGCAGTGGTTCTCAATCTGTGGGTCACGACCTCTTTGGTGTTTGCATATCAGATATCCTGTATACCAGATATTAACATTAAGATATCATATCAGTAGCAAAATTAGAGTTATGAAGTAGGAAGGAAATGATTTTATGGTTGGGGGTCATCACAACACAAGGAACTGTATTGAAGGGTCACATCAGGAAGGTGAAAGCACAACATGAGTGATTGAGAACCACTGCTCTAGAGGATCTAACAGCCTCTCAGTGCCACAAGAGCCTGCATGGACACACTGTACAAATAGAGAGCAGGTGTACATACATACACATAGAACAATAAAAACTAATAAATATTCCTTAAAAACCCACCTTACTTGAAGATGTCAGCCTCAGATATTTTTCTAATATTCTTTGTTAGGCAGCAAACAATTGGCTATTTGTTTCGTTTTTTAAATGGAGGCTCATCATACAGCCCAGGCTGGCCTCATTTAACCCTTTCCTCGACCTTTGAGGTGACT
Source organism: Bramus lutescens (assembly GCA_001685075.1). Lineage (NCBI taxonomy): Eukaryota > Metazoa > Chordata > Mammalia > Rodentia > Cricetidae > Bramus > Bramus lutescens. The sequence continues at coordinate 161,675 of LOEQ01002363.1, read as the reverse complement.
GGGGATTACAGGTATGTACTACCAAGCTTAGCAAAAATTGTCATAAAATTATGGAAGTTGTGATGGTTATTATTGGTTGTCAACTTGACTAGAACTGGAATTAACTTATACACAAGTGGTTGGGTACACCAGTGAGGGCTATTTTTTCTTAATTAAGTCATCTGAAGTGGGGAGAACAACTTTAATCTGAGTCACACCTTCTGCTGGCAGGCTAAAGGACATGGAAGAAGGAAGCTTTTTGCCTGCTTGCTCTCAGTGGCAAATCCATTTCTTCACTGGCATTAGAACCTACTTCCTTGGAATTCTGGCACATGCTGAAGCCAAGCTGAGACGTCCAGCCTTGCGGACTGAATAACCACTGGACTTTTAGACCAGACCTTCTGTTGGTAGATAGCCATTGCTAGACTAGCTGGACCACAGCCTGCACACCATTCTAACAAATCTCATTCACACACACACACAGAGAAAAGATTCATTCTCTAAGTTCTGTTCTTCTAGAGCACTCTGACTTATCCTCAAGTCATCAACTCTACCACAAGATAAGAAATGAATGATAACCTAACTAGTTTGCCCATGGGGAGACAAGGAATGGAGTCTCTTCTTTGTGTACATGTATGCGTATAAGTACAAAACTACACATATATCTGTGTGGATGGAAGCTAGAGGGCAACCTAAGGTGTCATTTCTTAGGAGCTATCCACCTTATTTGTGTTTATTTATTTAATTTTAAAAATACTGTGTGTGTGTGTGTGCACATTCACCCCCACAAGAGCCAGAAGGCATTCGATCCCCTGGAGCTAGGGTTCCAAGCAGCTGAGAGTTGCCAGATGTAGATACTGATAACCAAAGTCTGGTTCTCTGCAACCGCAGAGCTCACTCTTAATGGCTAGTATATTTCTTTTTCTTAAAGTTTTGTTTTTAGTATTTTTAATTGTGTGTGTGGACATGAGTGCAGGTACCCTTAGAAGCCAGAGGTGGTAGAGCTCCGAGCTGGAGTTGTATATGCGGTTGTCAGCCAATTGATGTGCATACTAAAAAACGAAGCCTGGTCTTCTGCAAGAGCACTCAGTGTTCTTAACCAAAGAACCGTCTCTTTAGCTCCTCCTATACATATATATTTCTTCCTGTTTTTGTTTGTTTGTTTGTTTTTCAAGATAGGGTTTCTCTGTATAGCAGCCTGGCTATCCTGGAACTCTTTTTGTAGACTAGGCTGGCCTCAAACTCAGATCCTCCTGCCTCTGCCTCCTAAGTACTGGGATTAAAGGCATGTGCCATCACTGCCTGGCATACATTTTCAAGAAATAAAGAATAGCATTTGTCTGTGATAGCACTGTTAGAATGCCAAGAAACAGTGAAACACACGAAGATGCAAAAATAATGCAACAATGTTAACAAACTGATGCTGAAGTCCTCCAGGAATGATACTAGGCAAACACAAACACCCGAGCTATAGAAAGTAAGCCAACATCATCCAGTTCTGATGTTCTTGTACAAATCATGTGACTGCTTCTGAACTAGGCTGGAGTAGGAGAGGGAAACAGGCATAGGATGCAGGAAAACCATCCCAGGTAATTCTTCTGGGTATTTTGATTTACATTTACTGAGCCACAGTTTAGGGGACAGAATAAATGGGCACTACTTCAAAGAGGTGGCAACTTGTTGGTATACCTACAAATAAAAAACTACACAAAGGTCTTTTAATCCAATAGTTCCATTTCTTAAAATACACTGTTCAGTTAATTGTATATACAAACATATAACAAAATATCTAGAAGGATATTCATTGTATTCTTGTAAAAGAAAAACCTAGAAACAAATGTTTAACATAAAGCCTAGTTACAAATACAAGTAACAGTCCTATGTACAACAAAACAGCTTATTTTACAGCTGAATAACAAAATAAGAAATGCCAACACTGGTTGTTCTTCAAGAAGATCTGAGTTCAATTCTCTATACCCACATGGCAGCTCACAGTGGTCTATGGTTCTGGTTCCACAGGCTCCAACAACCTTTCTGACCTCCAAGGACACCTGGCACACGAGTTGTACACAGACATATGTGCAGGCAAAACAACCATATACACACATGTTTTAAATTAATTAAAAAAGAAATGTCGATATAAAGAGTAAACAATACTTTGTGCTAATGAGGAACGACTGGCTTTTCAGAGACTGTAAGGATTCAAATTCTGACTATTTCCTCACCTGTCTACTCATTTCTAGTCCCACAGAGTAGGAGTGAGCCCTTGTAATTATTGAAAAGATGAAGCAAGATAATTCATGTAAGGCATTTATTATATAGTCTGTCACAGGTAATAGAAAACAGCAATTATTATTACTCTAATAGCACCTATGATGTAACTGTTTATATCTACCCATCCTGCATTGGTCTATAATCTTCTCAAAGATAAGAATATGACTTTCTCACTTTCATTTAGAACCCCAAGTATTTTGCCTGGCAAACAGGTGGCATATGAATGTACTGAATCAAGGGGTTTGCTTTTCTGGTTCTGCATTCAGCCACATACTAAGTCAGTGGCTAAAAGGTACTCAGTGACTAGTCTCCTGGATCCGACCAAGCCTTAGAGTGAACTTGTCAGGCCACTTGGGGCAGAGAGAGGGGAAAAGGAACTGAGTTTGACTTTTCAAGGACAGATTAGAAGTAGGACATAAAACCTACCAGTTTCTCCCTGATGATTACTTCTGGGCACTGGGTGCCACAGAGATGGAGAGAGAGGGAATTAGAATATAAAAGTCCTAGCCCATACTCCAAGCAGGCCTTCAGGAAAAACACTAGTAAACATTGCCCTTGGCAAGTAATTAAGAACCTACATAGTCCCTGTCCTCAAGAAGCTTCCCAAATGAAAAGAGCTCTGAAAGGACGCCAGGAACATAGCAAGAAAAGGTGGGAGAAAAGGGAGAACCAGAAAGCAAAAACCAAGCCGGGCGATGGTGGCACACGCCTTTAATACCAGCACTCGGGAGACAGAGGCGGGAGGATCTCTGTGAGTTCGAGGCCAGCCTGGTCTACAAGAGCTAGT
>LOEQ01002363.1:134831-148669 GCA_001685075.1 Bramus lutescens | reverse complement strand
GCTCCTATGGCTTTCCTTGGAGTCAGCCAGCCCTGCCCATCACACTGTAGGGACAGGTCCTGTGCTTACCAGCAGGCTGGCCAGTGGCATGCCAGAGGCAGAGTAGATCTCCAGTACTGGCCGCACGCTGGCAGCTTTCTCTTTTCTCCAGCAGTTCCGTAGCAGAGCTGCATTTTGAGAAGGGACTTCTGTCTTAGATCCTCAGGGCCCAGGTGAGGTAAGCCTCTTGGATTAGTTCCTCACGCCCAGCCCATGGGAAATCAAGCCTCATGAGGACCCAAATTAAAAGCATTTTAGCATGGTGAGCTGGCAGAGAACAACCTGAACAACACCCCGGGATCCCACAATACATAGTAGTAATAGAGGGGCAACATACCAATGGGACCTCCATAGGGTGCAGCAGCCACCAAGCAATCCTTGAGTTCCTCCTTCAGGTCCCAGTCCATGCTGTACAGTTCATATTTCCTGCCCACAGAGATAAACAGAGATTAGCTTCCTCTTGATCCTATATCTAGACAGAATAAGCCCCAGAGGAATGCCTAAAGCTACCATTTGTCCTTTGCAGGTAGTGGAGGAGAGTCCTCTTATACATGCACACATGCACACACACACACTCATGCACGCACATACATACATGCATGCACACACGCACGCACACAGGAGGCAGAGAGGGGAATGATAACTAGAGACTGACCATATTACAGAGGCCTGTGAACTACAGGTGAGGTAGCACAGGGTATTGACAAGGAAGGATGTGACTTTTGAGGCAAATACGCAATATTGGTAGGAACAACTGAGATATGCAAGACACGTTCAAGACACTGAAAAGGTGCTAGGGTAAGGTGCTGGCTCTGGCTGGAAACAGTAGGAAAGTGAGGCCTTCAGAGGAGACCTCTTCTATTTCTGGTTCCAGTGATGAATGAGATTGTGCTCTTTATGTTTAGGGGTCAAACTAGAGTTAGAGATGAAGCCAGTTGTAAAAGTACTGAGTTGACAGTGCCTGAAAGATACCCAAAAATGAGCTCTTCAATGAGATAGGGCTAGAGAGGGTCTGGCTGATGGCATTCTGTGAATCTTGGCTTACGGGAAATGATGAAATCACAGGCAGGACAGGAAGACTGCAACCCTACGCATGTGAACGCATGCATGCTGAATGATAAGGAGTTGAGGCTTGAAACATGCTATCACTGGATGCTTGGAGATGGGGAAAGGGAACAGCAAAAGGGACAGAGAAGTGGATGGTATTCTACAACATCAAAAGGAAACACTAAGAAAGAGGGCATTCTGTGGATCTCAGTGGTCTTCCATGTAACCATCAGCATGCCTACCACTGCATTTGAAAGCTCTCTTAGTGCTCTACAACAAACAAACAAATAAGGCACGGTGGCTCATATCTTGAAGCCTAGCACTTGAGATGCTATGGTACAAGTATTATTTCAAGTTTAGGGCCAACCCAGGCAACACTGGTAGTTCCAGACCAAACCTGAACTTCAACCTCCTCCCAGCATAAAAACCCTAGGCTTATATTTTGGAGAAAGAGCAAAACTGTTACTGTAAACTGTGCAGCCATCATCTTAAAATCTGAAGTGTTTTGTGTAATAGCTGTTTTTGCTTGCCAACTTGACTACATGCAGAATGAACTAAAACCCAAATGCCTGGGCACCTGTGAAGAATTCTTTTCTCAATTAAATCTTTTGAAGTGGGAAGACCCACTTCTAATCTGGATCTTTGAGGTGGGAGGAGCCACCTTAATCTGGACTACATACAATGACAGTTTACTTAAAGGACATGGAAGAAGGAAGCTCTCTCTTCACCTGCTTGTACCCTCTTGCTAGCAAGTCCACTGTTTCACTGGCTAATTAGAGGCTACTTTTTTTTTTGATTTTAGCATATACTGAAGACCTGCTGAGACATCCCAACTCATGGACTAAGCAGCTACTGAATTCTTGGACCTTCAGTTCATTAGCAGCTATTATTGGATTAACTGGATGCTGTAAGCCATTCTAATAAATCCCTCATAAATAAATAAAATGTATAATATTAGATATATTATAATGAGTAAATATTATTAAATAATATATTCATAATATATTATATGTATTCTGTACCTATCCATTTATCTGTGTGTGTATATTTATTTTATAAGTTCTTTTGATCTAGAAAGAGTCTTGACTAATATACTTTAAAATCTGAATTTTCTTGAGCATTGTTTCAGATTTTGGAACATTTTAGACTTTGGAATTTCAAATTAGATGATAAATTGCCTAAGTCTACACAAATAGTCTAAATTACAAGGAACTCTGAAATATGAAATACTTATTTCAGTTCAAATGAGGGACATTCAGCAAAGCAGTCTACAGGACAGTAAGAGAACTCAGCAACAAACGTCAGCCCATTTTCTATGGCAAGAAAATTTCCACTCACAGCAGGACTCATGCTGAAGGAGAGGGAAAGGAGGGGAGCACAGAGGGCAAGGAAGGGTGAGAGAATGACTAATGAATGAAAACGATTGCGCAAGCACTTTCAACTTGTTTTTGGTTTTTGTGACATGGGCTTACTGGCTGCCCTGGTTCTTGCTATGTAGGCCAGGCTGGCCTCAAACACAGATCCTCCTGCCTGTTTCTGCCCCTCTTCCCTTTTACCCTCTGCACCCTGCCCCTCTACCCTTTGAGCCCTGCCCTTCTGCCCCTTTGCACCCTGCCCCTCTTCCCCTTTACCCTCTCTACCCTGCACTTGTATCCCTCTGCCCTCTGTCCCCTGCCCCTCTGCCTCTGCTTCTGCCAAATTCTGGGATTGAGGACATGAGCCACTATGCCTGGCATGACTAGAATCTTTTAAAAGTTAAAATTTATCAATCAGGATACACAGACCTTGTCTTTAATAAAATAAATTAATATTAAAAAATAAAATATTCTAGTTATAATAGCAATAAAACTTTTAAGATATTTAAGAATAAGCTTCATGAAAAATGCAATAAAATCATACCAAATTTTCCTCAAAGATATAGAAGACATGAATAAATATGCACAACCATTCTGACAAGATTTTTTCCTAATATTTTCTTTACAGAAGTGTATACATTGATTCTAAAGTTCATGGTTGGAAAAGGGACTCTTTGAAACAAAATAGTGGAAGCTATTTAAGAGAATTCAAAAATATAATACACATACGTACATCCATGTATATCATGTATATCAGATACAAAGCATACTATATAAACTAATTAAAACTGCTGTTTGGGGATAGAAATAAGAAAACAGATGAGGGGCTGGAGGGTCGATCACAGTTAAAAGCTCATACTACTCATACAGAGAGCCCGAGTTCCGTCACTACCCCATCATTATAGCTCCAGGGGACCTTATTCCCTCTTCTGCACTGAGGACACCTGTACTCACACATGCATGTACTCCCTACACACACACTTTAGAAATAATAAAAATAAATATCAAAAAAAGAGTTAGGTACAGTAGTGCACACCTTTAATCCCAGTACCTGAGAGATTGAGGCAGGCAGATCTCTAAAAGTTCAAGGCCAGCCTGATCTACATAGGGTCAGGGTTATATAGTAAGACCCTACCTCAAAAACGAAAACCTAAAACAAAACCAAAAACACATCAATGAAAGAAAACAGTGGGGGGGCTGGAGAGATGGCTCAGAGGTTAAGAGCAGTAGCTATTCTTCCAAAGGTCATGAGTTCAATTCCCAGAAACTACATGGTGCCTTCCCAGGTACCTATAATGAGATCTGGTGCCTTCTTCTGGCATACAGGCATGCAGAATGCTGTATACATAATAAATAAAATAAATCTTAAAAAAAGAAAACAGTGTCCAGAAAAGATTCAGGAATTGAGCATATGATAAAGATGGTGCTTCATACTGGTACAAAATATCCTGGATGTTGACAGTACAGACTAATACCACCATGCCCGGTTTATGTGGTGCTGACGATTGAGACCAAGACTTCAAGTATGCTAGGCAAGCACTCTAAAAACTGGGCTACATCCCCTAGCCTGGTCCAGCTATCCTTTTTAAAAGAAACATTTTTGAGTGTGTGTGTGTGTGTGTGTGTGTGTGTGTGTGTGTGTGTGTGTGTGTGCATACCCACACGGAGGGCTCAGTAGGTTCTTTCTCCATCATGTGGATTCCAGGGGTAGAACTCTTCAGTTCATCGGGCCTGATGGCAGGTGCCTTTACCCACTGAGCCACTTTGATGGTCCCTTCTTCAGTTCTTATGGAAGAAACCAAAATCACTTTGTCCAGCATTTAAATGTGTACACCCTTTGACTTAGCCCAAACCTGGAAAACACTTTTTAAATGCCCACAAAAGCAAGGTTAGTTAAATGAACTGTGATGTGCCCATTCTGGAGAGTACTTTGAAGGCATTTATCTGTGGGTCCTAACAAAATGACCTCTAAGACATCCGGCTATGTAAATAAGCTATAACTCAGCATGAACTATATGAGCTTGCTTATTTATTTATTTGCATATTTATGGATTGATTTAAAAAAACTTCTATTTTAAAAATTGTATGTGTTTGCCTACCTGTATGTATATGCCTATGTGTCTTCTGGTCTGACTACTAAGGCCAGAAAAGGGTGTTGGATCCTCTGGAATTGGAGTAACAGTTGTTAGCCACCATTTGGATGCTGGGAATCAAACCTGGGCCCTTTGGAAGAGCAGCCAGTGTTCTCAACCACTGAGACATCTCTTAATTTACCCCTTCCCCTTTTGATGATAGACAGGGTCTCCCTAAGTAGCCCTAGCTGGCCTGAAGCTTGCTATGTAACTTAGGCTGGCCTTTAGTAATCCTCTCACCTCTGCTTTCCAAGTACTGTGATTACAGGTGTGTATTACCATACCTAGCTGGGCCTCTTCATGTAAGAATAATAAAGAATAAAAGCATATTTGCAAATATTCACACTTGTATGCAAATATATAGAAAAATGCTCTAAGGTTTCCACACAAAGCCAAAAACAGTGGTTACCTTTGTGGGGGGTGGTGGATGGGGAGGTATGCAGAAGAGTCATTTATTTTTATTCTTTATACTTTGCTATTATGTGAGTTTTAGAAATTAAGAATTTGGGGCAAGAGAGATGGCTCAGTGGTTAAAAGCACAGGCCACTCTTGCAGAGGAGAGGACCTGGGTTCTGGTCCCAGCACCCACATGGTGGCCCACACCTGTCTGTAACTCCATTTCTAGGGGATCCAACACCTTCTTCTGGCCTCCATGGGCACTAGGCATGCACATGGTACACAGACATACATGTAGGCAAAACAGCCATACACATAAAATAAAAATAAATCTTTTTAAACAAAGAATTAGAACAACAGAGTTTTGGAATTTTTGTTTTTACACAGGGTCTTACCCTGTAGCCCAGACTGGCCTCAAACTCAAGTTGATCCTCCTGTTTCTATCTCCTTCATGCTGAGACATATAGTGGCTTGAAAATTTAAAAATTTTACAATACATATACATTTGATATTTCATTACTAAATTCACTGAATGAAAATATGGGGAAACTATTTTTCATTCAGACCTAGTGTGCCAGTTACAAACTGACGACCATTCAGTTCAAAATGTTCATGTTTTACAATGACCTTTAATCCTTCAAGCCTTTCTTTCAGTATGCCCAATGTGACTCTTTCTCAGTAGAGGGCGCTAGAAGAACACTAGACCAACACACAGTACAAGAACTTGAATGCTTTCTTGTTGCTGCCTGCTGCCATTGGGTATAAAGATACCTGGTGGTGGCGCTCAACTCCACTAACGTGAATACATATGGAAAACCCTGCCTAGGCCCTGATTACTTTCTCAGGGCTCTCTGTAGACACTACACTCCAAGCTTTCTGTTCATACCAGGCCATCCACTTGTCTGTTCACCTTCATATCTGGCTATATACATATTTTGTATACTAGTATGTTTCTAGCCTTTATATGCTGTACATCCAGACTTTGGGTGTGACTTGCCTTAAGGATGCTGTATTCCAGGCCTTCCAACTGTCCCTTTATCTCCATTCTTGTATGTTCACACCTTGCTTAGACTGGTAACTAATCATGACCTGAGCAGAAAGCTTCTTTGACAGGTCTACGATAATCTCTTAGCTATACAGTTGCTATTGCTGAAAATCAACACAATTTTAATCACAACAGCTGAGTTTACCAGCATACCATATTTTATGTGGAAGTTAGGGTACTGATTAGGAAACAATGGGATCCAGAAACCTAAATAGGGGTATGTAGTTAGGTCCAGATGAAACTGACCATTTTGGAGCCTCTCTTTCTGGTCAAAGTAGCTTGTCTGTCATCTCTTGGACCAGCTACCCTCAACTTGAAAACCCTATCATAATCTCATTCACAGAAGATGTGATGGAAGTTGCTCTGTCCAAGGCTGAGCTGGCTAACACAATGCTGAGTGTTTAAAATATATCCCCACTATGGCACAATTTTCAAGGGTCCAACCTGCAAGATGATAACACTGAGCTCTGAAGAGGCAGAGATTTATTCTTATTGGAACAGAGAAACGTATGGGTAGATTCACCTTTCTTGCCCATTATGCATTTGTCAGCACTCAGAATCTCTTGACTTATTGCTTTATTCACTATTGCAGAAATTTTCAAAGCACTGCATCTCCTCAATGAGCTCATATTCTTTTTTTTAAGATTTATTTATTTATTATGTACACAGTGTTCAGCCTCCATGTATGCTTGCAGGCCAGAAGAGGGCACCAGATCTCATTACAGACTGTTGTGACCCACCATGTGGTTGCTGGGAATTGAACTCAGGACCTCCGGAAGAGCAGTCAGTGCCCTTAACCTCTGAGCCATCTCTCCAGCCCCCATGAGCTTATATTCTAACACAGAGTTAAGAAGTCAGCTCTTGGCCACAGAATCGATTGGTCTTGCCATATATCCTAACCCCCACAGGAAGCAACCAAATGTTGGCTGTCCACTGCTGTGATAGAGATGTAAGACAAAGAGCTCAGTGGAGGAAAGATTTGCTTTGGCTCACAGAATCTGTAGTGGGTTGAATGAGAATAGCTCCTATAGGTTCATATATTTGAATGTTTGGTCCCTGGTTGGTGGAAATGTTTGGGGAAGGATTAGGAAGTGTGGCCTTGTTGTAGATGTGTCTCTGGGGCCATGGTCTTGCTCTCTCTGCCTCCAACTTGTGGATTATAATGTAAGCTTGTAGCTGCTGCCCCAGCATCGTGCCTGCATGCCTGCTGCCATGCTTCCTGTCATGACGGACATGGACTCACCCTTTAAAACTGTAAGCAAGTCCCCAATTATTTTATAAGCTGGCTTGGTCATGGTGTCTCTTCACAGCAATAGAAAAGTAACTAAGACATTATGAAAGGCTTCATTCAGTACAAGGTCAGACTTCAGCTGTGAGACAAAGCAGATCATGGTAGCAAGAGCATGTGGCAGTGGCTGCTTATGAAAGTTAGGAAGCATGGAAACAGGAGAAGCTGGGGACAAGATACATCTTTCACTATATGCCTCCAGATACCCACTTCCTACAACTAGGCCGCCCCACCTCCCACAGTTCTACAATCTTCAAACACTATTTCAATTTTGAATCCCTCAACATATGAAAGCATTGATTAGGCCAGAGACCCCATGATCTAACTGCTTCCCCTCAAGCCTAGCTAGCAACCAAGCCCCCAAAACATGCAGTTAATGGGGAATATTTCATATCCAGACCACAGCACCAAGTTAACAGATAATGAAGTAAGCACTAACTGGAAGTCAATACCCTTAAGAATGGATTCTGCCTTATCCTTTGGATCAGAAACCAATGCAAGAGGCAGTTTTCTCCACAGAACACATGAGAATTGGATCTAAGGGTAGAAGTGCAGTAGCTTCTTGTTCTGGAAACTGTGGTCTGTTGGCTTGCAGAGCTGAGTTTTCTAGGGGCTAATGGGTCTATCAGGAGAGGCAACAATGGATTTACTGAATTGGAAGGTAAGAGTGCCACCTTGAGCTGTTCTGACAACAGGCATAAAAAGGGAGCTTAATTTACTAAAGTGAACTATTCGTCTTAAAAGGGGGGAAAAAGTGGGCAGGAAGGACTATGCCTAAAGTCTGGGGGCTGCTCTGTGGCATCTCTTTGGGTTTTCATGTCCAATAGCAATGGGCAATGAGAAACTTCAAGAACCAAACACAGCAGCATGACTGAAGAATGAAGGCTTGGTCACTCTACTGGGGAGGAAACAAGGACAAAGGATGTTCTGGCTAGGAGCAAAGTTAGTTATAGGGGATACGCAGGTGCAGCTGAAAGTTGTAGGTAGCAACTGTGACCTTTTATGACTGATAATAAATACAAGACCGGTGTCACCTTGCACATTTTCTCTATACTAGTTATATATACATATGTATGTACACACTAGCCTTTATCTTCCCTTTCTCGTTGTACTTTTTATGCAGAATATGGGGCTGGCATATGGTATACATAAGGCAAGGGACAGGTGCATGATTATACAGGGTAGTCAGGTGAAACCTAGGCCTTTCTGTGCAATGACCTTCAGTTCTCGGGAACGCACAAGGTGAAACTACAGGAGAAAGTGCAAGGACACTGATTTTCAGGATTTCTAAAGCATCTGAATCATTCACAATTGTTTCATCATGTAATCTTTCACACACTGAGCCTTTATGGAGAATATAGAATGACTCCACGAGACAAGACACAGGAGTCCAGATAAAACTGGGAGCATGGCTCTGTAGTACCGCCAACCTGCCCACTGTGGAACCTTAGCACTCTGCAGCCTCAGCACAGATCCAAGGAGATGGTTCTATATAGCCAGGTATGACACAGGACAAAAGATTAAGGTTGTCAGAGAAAAGATAAGAACAAAAATGAACTGTGTGACCATAGCTGTCCTCCTAGATACAGGGGAAAAAAATGTGTGTAGCAGATTCTACCTGCTTGAGAGGGTTTCAAAGCTGTCTGAATTCAATACTGTAAAGGTAGAGCAGTTCTGGACAGGCATTGGAGGGGTGAGACAGGCAGGGAGGGGCTAAGGGGGGGTGTAATCACTTGAATACAAATTGTCGGAACTGTGAACCCAAGTGCTCACTTATGCTGCCCCAAAAGCAGAGCTAGGATGTACAGGAGGCCATTGGGCCAAAGCTTCCTTTCAAACAGTCATTGAATGTGGTCCAGGGGTTCGGCAGCTACAAAGACCAGGAGGGAAGGAGGAAGTGACTGGCATAAAAGGAACTAACTATGCAGGAGGAAGGCAGGGGAGAGGAAAGCAACAATGGACAGATCACCTCCCAAAGCCTTCAAGGTACAGTGTTCTTGGGGACAACACATGCCTCCTGGATGGCATGGGGAACAGATGTGCAGAGTGGAGGGCAGCCTCTCAGGAAAGCCTGGGGTAAAGTTTTTATGAGGACAGGCCATCCCTCAATGTAGAAGGCTAGTTATAGCCTTCTTTCATTCTCACATCCCAGAAATGGAAAACTCCTGCGCAGTAATACATGGATCCTAGATTCTAATCTGGGAACCATGAAACCTAGTACTTCTCGTAGCCTCCATTCCAGCCCCTGCAGTAATTGATAAAGACCCTCTGGTTATGCAGGCAACTTCTGGGGAAGCACTGTCCACCATAGTGTGAAAAGAGCCCTGTCTGTAACAGGCTGGAGAAGCCCTGGGAAGGAGTATATCAGGTCTAACATTAGGGAGCAATCCAACATTCTGTAGGTCCCTAAAAGGGGCCCACTATCATTTTCAAAATCCTGTGTCTCCAACTAACTCAAAACTAAATGCTACTCAAGGACTCTTGGGTACAGCAGCTGGTTTGTAAAATGGTGTAACTGCTGCTGTGGAAAACAGTATAACAGCTCTAAAAATGTAAACAGAACTGCCAGACAATCCAGTACTTCTATGTCTGGATATACACCCAGAAGAAGTGAAACAGAAACAGAGTCTGAAAGAGGGGTTTTGTTCATTCATTTCTTGCATTTCCTCCCACAAACTAAGCATGTACTCAACTAGCCCTTTTAAAGACACACATCCACGTGTTTACGGGAGCATTATTCTCCAGAGATAAGGGGCAACAGCAACACTGCTTTGTCTAATGGTTTCCTGGTATTAGAATCCACGGTCCATTTACTGCTGCTGACAAGATTTCCATCTCTGGGGCCTGGGTACTGAGAAGGAAAATGTAGCTAGCCTTTAATATTGAGTACATAGCCTGTCCTGATGATATCTGCACCACCTGCAGGCTTTTCTGAGCCGCTGTCCTCCATTCTGCCTATTTGTAGCCCATGTCACTTACTGACAGAACAGATAAGAAAAATGCAGCATGTAATAAAACAAAATCTTTCAGCCTAAAAGAATAAGAAATTATGATATATTCTATAACATTAACCTTGGGGATACTATAATATTAAGTTAAATAATCCAGTCACAAAAGACAAATAATAGATGTCACTTGCATGAATTACCTAGAATAGCCAAATACAGAGAAAGGGGAGTATTTGTTTAATGAGGAATTTCAATTTAATAGGTACAGAATTTCAGTTTTGTTAGATGGAGAAAATTTAAACTGGCTGTACACCACAGTAAATATATTTCACACTATTGGATAGTAAATAAAAAATGGTTCAGATAAAGGGCTGGGAAAGTAGCTCAGATGGTAGAACACTTGTCTAGCATGTATGAATCCCTGGGTTCAATGCCCAGTACTGGATAACCTAGGTACAATGGCACATGCCTATATCCCTAACATTTGGTAGATGGAGACAGGTCATCCTGTGCTACATGAGACCCTGTCTCAGAAACAAAAAGGCAAAAACAAAAACAAAAAAAACCAACCAAACAAACAAACAAACCAAAAAACACAAAAAAGGTTGGGAAGCCAGCTCAGCAGTTAAGAGCACTGGCTGCTTTTGCAGAGAATATCCAGGTTCAATTCCCAGCACCCACATGTTACCTTACAATGTCTGGGGCTGGAGAGATTGCTCAGTGGTTAAGAGCACTGGCTGCTCTTCAGATGTCCTGAGTTCAATTCCCAGCAAACACAATCTATAGTGGGATCTGATGCCCCCCTCCCTCTTCTGGCCTGCAGGCATACATGCAAATAAAGCACTCATACATAAAACAAATAAATCTAAAAATAATAGTAAATAATGTCCTTCCCTTTTAAAAAAATAACAGGACTACCCAGTATCTAGAGAAAGAAAGAAAAACAAAGAAAAAAACCTACAAGAATAAATATTTCAGGGGATATAAAATGATTTATCATTCTTCTTCCTTTTACAAATGAACTATTTCTAAAGTGCCTGAAACTCAATGTGTTCAAATCCAAGTTCATGAGACAGGGGAGACAGCTAATTCATTCACTAACGTGCTTGCTGAAAAAGTGTGAGAGCTTGAGTTTGATTCCCAGCACCACATAAGATACCCAGCATGGGGTGCGTGCTTGTGGTTACGTTGCTGGGAAGGTGGAAACAGGTGGATCCCTGTCCTAGGTCCAGTCAGAGACCTTGTCTTTAAAAGTAGAGTAAAGCCGGATGGTGGTGGCGCACACCTTTAATCCCTTTAATCGGGAGGCAGAGGCAGGTGGATGTCTGTGAGTTTGAGGCCAGCCTGAGCTAGTTCCAGGACAGGCACCAAAGCTACAAACAAACTTTGTCTCGAAAACAAAAACAAAATCAAAAACAAAACAATAGAAGCAGAGTAAATGGCTCCTAAGGAGCAACACCAACCCTCCACCTACAAGTTGCCCTCTGACCTCTAAACGTTTGCACATGAGCGCGCGCGTGCGCACACACACAATGTAAAATCAAAAATTCTGTTTTGGCACAGAGTCTACAACATCCTGTTGTTTTTAGGGGGAAGGGGTAGGGAGGATTTTCAAGACGGGGTTTCTACACTCTGTGTAGTGCTGGCTGTCTTGGAACTCACTCACTCTGTAGATTGGGCTAGCCTCGAACTCAAGAGGTTCAGCTGCCTCTGCTAGGATTAAAGGCATGTGCTACCACTTACAGAGCCACTTAGTTACTTAACCTGGACTCCCTGTCTCTCAACTTCCCCAATAGTAAATTAGAGCAAATAATGATCCCAATTCTATGTGGTGGGATACATAAAATACAAATACTTAGCATAGCCTCCAGTATATAAGAAAGTCTTATTTGTTTGTTTTTTGGTTTTTCCAAGACAGGATTTCTCTGTAACTTTGGAGCCTGTCCCAGAACTCACTCTGTAGTCCAGGCTAGCCTTGAACTCATACAGATCTGCCGGTCTCCGCCTCCCGAGTGCTGAGACTAAAGGCATGTGCCAACACCACCTGGCAGAAACTATCACTTATTTGCACTCTTAGGCCATATATACTGTAATGGTTGTTCTGTCTCTTTAAGAGACAAGTCCGGCCTGAGCTCACTCTTTTTTCCATCTTCCTCTCGGAGAGGCAGCTTCGCTTCTGCCTCTCTCTCCCCACTTCTCCACTTCCCCCCTTCTCTGTCTTTCTCTTCTACCTTTCTCTCTCTCTCTCTGCCCCCATCTTCAGCAAGGCTTAACATTTCTAATTGTTTCTATGAGTTCAACGCAGGTAATGGGAAGTTATCCACTTCTATGACACACACTCACATCTTTTGAATCTTTATGTATACATGAAGCTAAGATTTCATACAATAAACAGGAGCTCTGTTGTAATAAAGTCTTCTTTGCTTCTATGCTGAGTTAAAAGTACTTTAAAAATAATAGTTAATATTTTATTTTTAGTTTTTAGTTGTTTAAGCATGTGTTTTGGGATGGAGTCTCACCTTGCCCAGGATGGCCTCTAGTGTATGAATACAGCCAAAGCTGGTTTGGCTATATACATATGTGTGTATATAGTAACATGATTACAGCGGTTAGCCGCTTGTTGACTTTCTAAGGTAAAGTACAAACTGATCAGTTACTAATCCTGATCCTCCTGTCTCCACCTGCCAAGGGCTGAGATAACGGGTGTGACACCACACTCTGCTCACTAGTATTTTCAATGGATGAAATCATTAACAGTTTCTGTTGATTTCAACTGTTTTTCATTTTTCATATTGCACATGTGTCTAGGAGGAATGATGAATAAACAAACGCAACAGATCTTTAAAAATTACTACAAGGCATCCTTTGGGAAATACATCACACTCTGAACAACAAAATTTCATTAAAAGTTGGGCAATGAGAACGATAAACAGTCTCGCTAGCAGGAGCAATGTCTTCTACTGAAATACGACACCAATGCAACGTCTTCGTGATACTCAGGTGCATCAATAAAACATTCTTTGCAATTTTGCAACTAGTTGGGCAACTATTAGGTTTTGTTTATTTCTGCGTTGCTGTTTTAAGACAGGATCTTACTATGCTGCCCTGGCTGGCTTGAACTGACTATACAGGCCAGGCTGGCCTGGATCTCCAGACTGCTGGAATTAGAGGCATGGGACACCACAGGCTGGACAACTATTTGATAACAGGCTACATGATGTGATGAGGTCTTGCAATTCTGTGCGGCTGGAACACGATTTGAGAATGGTTAAGATCAAACTGGAAGCCGCTCAGGGAGACAAACAGAAGTTGACCAATTGATGGATGTTCTACAAGTAGTTTGTACCTTATCTTAGAAAGAAACTCAGCGAGACGCTAACTACTGTAATCACGTTACTACTTTAGACCCACTGCTCAGGGCTCTTTAACTTCAGTGAGTTGCCATTGCCTAGGGTTCTTCATTAATAGTGCCGGCTAGTCACCCCCTTCTCTAGCTTTGGTCAGTATTGTCACCCCGCCCGCTGTGGCGACCCCGCCCTCCTCTGAGAGCCCCTGTGGTCTGACTTCAGCAGCAGTTTCCGGAAGGAG
>LOEQ01002363.1:85740-96071 GCA_001685075.1 Bramus lutescens | reverse complement strand
GATAGTGTTTTCTATTTCCATCCATTTGCATGCAAAATTCAAGATGTCATAGATGCCCCTCAATGGAAGAATGGATAAAGAAAGTGTGGAATATATACGCATTAGAGTACTACTCAGTGGTTAAAAAAAATAATCACACATCGTTTCTTAAAAATTTAAAATGAGTCAGTAACCCAGAGGCCCACAGAACAACTCAGACCATTGCTATCACTCTTATTTACTCACCAGAGGTAGATGGTAAAGTCCTATTGCTGAAGACACCACTTTGGTTGTAGGGTACACAGAAATCAATTGAACTGACTAGGAAACACCCTCTCTGATGGCTAGCTTTCATAGAGCTAAAAGGTGCTATGCAGGTCACTGGGAGAGAAAATACATCAATGGTTTTGCCCAGTACTGGACTCTGTGTGAGGATAGACAAGATGTGTATCAGAGGTATGACTGTTTGGGGATAGCCAACCACTTTCTGTTTGGATTTAAGGTCTGCTCCACAGGAAGGAATTGGTGCCTGGTACTGTAAACTTGATCAGAAGCCCATGGCTGCGGAGGGAATAGGCCCAATGGGCAAGCAAACCTACTGTTGTTTTTTGCAAATAGTTATGTTGAACTGTCTTCTAAATGTTGTCTATGTCGATAGATCCGTGTTGCTCTCAACCTTAGATAAGCTCCTTTTAGCGGTGGGCAGTGGTTAATGCAGAGACTCATTGCATTTGCACTCACGAACCCACAGTGGCTATGGTCACCTGCACAAGGGCAAACCAGTCAACATTCCAGCATGGAGGGGCAAGAGGCACAAAACCCTGCCCTTAGCTGAGGCATGTTTCTGGGTGTCAGAAGACAACCTGAAGGAGTTGGTTTGTGGTAGGTGCCTTGACGAGTGGAAGAAAAGAAAACCAGGAAACCCTCAGTGTCTTTGAGTGTCTGCCATCTTCCCACACCTCCCTTGCACCTTCCTTCTCCTCCCTTTCCAGTTATCTTAATATTAAAGCCTCACAGTTTTAAGAACCCAATCAAGATGGTATTCACCATTGGGGCTGGAGAGATGGCTCAGTGGTTAAGAGCTTTGCCTGCTCTTCCAAAGGTCCTGAGTTCAGTTCCCAGCAACCACGTGTGCTCACAACCATCTGTAATGAGATTTGGTGCCCTCTTCTGGCCTGCAGACATACACGCAGGCAGAACACTGAATACATAATAAATAAATCTTTTAAAAAATGGTATTCATCATATACAAGAGACAAAACAAAAAAAGTCCAAAATATATCAAACTGCTGAGCAGCTCTTTGCTTCTACAAATGATTAAAGAATAAACTGAACTGTTATATTTGAGAACAAAGGTTAAAGAAGGGAAAACCAATCAAGTGTGTTGGCAGAACATGGGGCCATGGGTTAGTTTGGAGGTTTCTGTACTAAAGGGAAGAGCTTTTCTTTCTTTTACTTCTTTTTATTTTTTTTTACATTTTTTTTTAATTTTTAAAGCAATGGGCTGGAGAGATAGCGCAGAGGTTGAGCACTGACTGCTCTTCCAGAGGTCCTGAGTTCAGTTCCCAGCAACTACATGGTGGCTCACAACCATCTGTAATGAGACCTGGTGCCCTTTTCAGGCCTGCAGGCACAGATGCAAGCAGAACACTATATGCATAATAAGCAAATAAATAAAATAAACCTTTATTTTTTAAAGGATCCATGATCCTCCACTCCCAAGTGCTGAGATCACAGGCTCATCACCACAACCGGCCCATTATATGAAACGGCCAGTGTAGGTAAATCAGCAGATACAGAAAACAAATTACTGTGTAGGGAAGGGCACAATTGGGAAGGAGTCTTAGAACAAAAATAAATAAGGTTTTGTGTTTGTCTTAGTGGCTATATTTTTTTGTCTTTCCCAGCTCTAAAACTGAATGTGTTGATCATGATATATATACCTCTACAACCATATTGAAAACCATTGAACTGTATTATTGAAATGAGTGAATTATAAAGTTACGAATTTTATCTTGAAGCTATTACAAAAAGTCTACACTGGCAGATATATAGTGCATAAAAAATAGTTTGTATGACAAGAGCACTGATGAGATGCCAAGGGAGCAGAGCTGGGGAGGAGCGGGGTTCCTGCACACCATGCAAGTGGGACGGATGCTGATATACTGTGGAATGGCATTACAGCCCCCATGGTAACCACTGAGAAAGTAACTCAAAGAAAATAGTAAAGGGAGATCTGGGAACTCAAATGATACAAAAGAAAGCATTTTAACACAGAAGGACTTAGAGAAAAGGAACAGCAAAGTGCTATGTGCAAATCTCACAGTTTAAATGAGTGGATCTCTTCCTCTAATTACACAGTGAATCAAAAAACACATTGTGTAGCTGAAGAGATAGCCCAGTAGTTGCAAGCAATGGCTGCCCTTCCAAAGGTCCTGGGTTCGGTTCCCAACATCCATATGGCAGCTCACAACAGTCTGTAACTTCAAGGGAATCCAAAGTCCTCTCTGGCCTTTGTGGGCACACACATGGTGCACAGACATACATGCAGGCAAAAATACCCTTACACACAAGCAACTTAAAAAAAACACATTATAGGAGTGATTTTTTCTGAGAAATGCTGTTTAAAGTTTGCCTTTACAAATCAAATGATCACTCAACCTGTAACAAAGTTAACGCTATGCTCTGAGAGTTTTTAGAACCCTACACTCCTTCTCTTGACACACTGGGTACTTAGCCTGTTTAGAAATAACTGACCTTTAAGAATAACAATGCAATCAATCTTATGATTTAATGAATGCCTCCAAGCTCCACTAAATGCATAGCTTTGATTTTACTACATTCCCCGTTTCTTTGTGATCCATTCTTACCCCTGACTCAGAACAATGCATGCTTGCTTCAGATGTGGTGGCTGGACCTAAGACTGCTGGAAGCCGTGAGGCACAGAAAGCAACTCCTCCCGCAAATGTTGAAAGCAACAAGTAGACACAGATTGATAACATCTGATTGCAACTTTCTGAGTCAATAGGTTCAGAAAAACAATTCCTCCCTTTATGAAACTCCTGTAAAAGTTCCACATCCTTTCTGTGTGTTCATCTGAAGTATTATTCTCAAGAAATAAATATGAATGCATTTTTGTGCTCAAATGAAACCTATTTGGAATCAACAGTGAACATGACGAAGGTGGTCTAAGACTGTACTATATGTCTCTGGCTCGAAACTCCCAAGTTAGCAAAGGCAATAAGACCCTAGGCTCCAAATTTAACACAAAGCCACTATCTACTAAGGTTTGCATGCAGGAAGGCTTGGGGAAACACAACCAATACACTGACCTGGCTCCTCAGGGTTTTGTGAAGGTACAGATGTTTTAAAAATCATATCTTTATAAGAAATTCAAGTGTGTGGAAGTAGGTTGCTAATTCAGACCCAGCCAGAAGGGGCCACTTCATAAACAGTGTCCCTGTGATTGGGATAATGGGAAGTTTTGGTCATTCCTGTTAGTCTGTTGAGCTCATTGATTTTATTTTGGTTTGTTTATACCCTTCATTTCATCATTGAAGCAACAATTATTATTAATTTGTTATTTTTTGTTGAACTTTTTATCATGATTGTATTTTTTAGTTCTAAAGTTTTTGTTTGTTTGTTTTTTTGTTTTTCGACACAGGGTTTCTCTGTAGCTTTGGAGCCTGTCCTGGAACTAGCTCNTTAAGAGCTTTGCCTGCTCTTCCAAAGGTCCTGAGTTCAGTTCCCAGCAACCACGTGTGCTCACAACCATCTGTAATGAGATTTGGTGCCCTCTTCTGGCCTGCAGACATACACGCAGGCAGAACACTGAATACATAATAAATAAATCTTTTAAAAAATGGTATTCATCATATACAAGAGACAAAACAAAAAAAGTCCAAAATATATCAAACTGCTGAGCAGCTCTTTGCTTCTACAAATGATTAAAGAATAAACTGAACTGTTATATTTGAGAACAAAGGTTAAAGAAGGGAAAACCAATCAAGTGTGTTGGCAGAACATGGGGCCATGGGTTAGTTTGGAGGTTTCTGTACTAAAGGGAAGAGCTTTTCTTTCTTTTACTTCTTTTTATTTTTTTTTACATTTTTTTTTAATTTTTAAAGCAATGGGCTGGAGAGATAGCGCAGAGGTTGAGCACTGACTGCTCTTCCAGAGGTCCTGAGTTCAGTTCCCAGCAACTACATGGTGGCTCACAACCATCTGTAATGAGACCTGGTGCCCTTTTCAGGCCTGCAGGCACAGATGCAAGCAGAACACTATATGCATAATAAGCAAATAAATAAAATAAACCTTTATTTTTTAAAGGATCCATGATCCTCCACTCCCAAGTGCTGAGATCACAGGCTCATCACCACAACCGGCCCATTATATGAAACGGCCAGTGTAGGTAAATCAGCAGATACAGAAAACAAATTACTGTGTAGGGAAGGGCACAATTGGGAAGGAGTCTTAGAACAAAAATAAATAAGGTTTTGTGTTTGTCTTAGTGGCTATATTTTTTTGTCTTTCCCAGCTCTAAAACTGAATGTGTTGATCATGATATATATACCTCTACAACCATATTGAAAACCATTGAACTGTATTATTGAAATGAGTGAATTATAAAGTTACGAATTTTATCTTGAAGCTATTACAAAAAGTCTACACTGGCAGATATATAGTGCATAAAAAATAGTTTGTATGACAAGAGCACTGATGAGATGCCAAGGGAGCAGAGCTGGGGAGGAGCGGGGTTCCTGCACACCATGCAAGTGGGACGGATGCTGATATACTGTGGAATGGCATTACAGCCCCCATGGTAACCACTGAGAAAGTAACTCAAAGAAAATAGTAAAGGGAGATCTGGGAACTCAAATGATACAAAAGAAAGCATTTT
The DNA here is from genome assembly GCA_001685075.1 of Bramus lutescens. NCBI lineage: Eukaryota > Metazoa > Chordata > Mammalia > Rodentia > Cricetidae > Bramus > Bramus lutescens. Next base: position 91,192 of record LOEQ01002363.1, on the reverse strand, counting down.
AACACAGAAGGACTTAGAGAAAAGGAACAGCAAAGTGCTATGTGCAAATCTCACAGTTTAAATGAGTGGATCTCTTCCTCTAATTACACAGTGAATCAAAAAACACATTGTGTAGCTGAAGAGATAGCCCAGTAGTTGCAAGCAATGGCTGCCCTTCCAAAGGTCCTGGGTTCGGTTCCCAACATCCATATGGCAGCTCACAACAGTCTGTAACTTCAAGGGAATCCAAAGTCCTCTCTGGCCTTTGTGGGCACACACATGGTGCACAGACATACATGCAGGCAAAAATACCCTTACACACAAGCAACTTAAAAAAAACACATTATAGGAGTGATTTTTTCTGAGAAATGCTGTTTAAAGTTTGCCTTTACAAATCAAATGATCACTCAACCTGTAACAAAGTTAACGCTATGCTCTGAGAGTTTTTAGAACCCTACACTCCTTCTCTTGACACACTGGGTACTTAGCCTGTTTAGAAATAACTGACCTTTAAGAATAACAATGCAATCAATCTTATGATTTAATGAATGCCTCCAAGCTCCACTAAATGCATAGCTTTGATTTTACTACATTCCCCGTTTCTTTGTGATCCATTCTTACCCCTGACTCAGAACAATGCATGCTTGCTTCAGATGTGGTGGCTGGACCTAAGACTGCTGGAAGCCGTGAGGCACAGAAAGCAACTCCTCCCGCAAATGTTGAAAGCAACAAGTAGACACAGATTGATAACATCTGATTGCAACTTTCTGAGTCAATAGGTTCAGAAAAACAATTCCTCCCTTTATGAAACTCCTGTAAAAGTTCCACATCCTTTCTGTGTGTTCATCTGAAGTATTATTCTCAAGAAATAAATATGAATGCATTTTTGTGCTCAAATGAAACCTATTTGGAATCAACAGTGAACATGACGAAGGTGGTCTAAGACTGTACTATATGTCTCTGGCTCGAAACTCCCAAGTTAGCAAAGGCAATAAGACCCTAGGCTCCAAATTTAACACAAAGCCACTATCTACTAAGGTTTGCATGCAGGAAGGCTTGGGGAAACACAACCAATACACTGACCTGGCTCCTCAGGGTTTTGTGAAGGTACAGATGTTTTAAAAATCATATCTTTATAAGAAATTCAAGTGTGTGGAAGTAGGTTGCTAATTCAGACCCAGCCAGAAGGGGCCACTTCATAAACAGTGTCCCTGTGATTGGGATAATGGGAAGTTTTGGTCATTCCTGTTAGTCTGTTGAGCTCATTGATTTTATTTTGGTTTGTTTATACCCTTCATTTCATCATTGAAGCAACAATTATTATTAATTTGTTATTTTTTGTTGAACTTTTTATCATGATTGTATTTTTTAGTTCTAAAGTTTTTGTTTGTTTGTTTTTTTGTTTTTCGACACAGGGTTTCTCTGTAGCTTTGGAGCCTGTCCTGGAACTAGCTCTTGTGGATCAGTATGGCCTCAAACTCACAGAAATCCACCTGCCTCTGCCTCCCGAGTGCTGGGATTAAAGGCGTGCACCACCACCGCCCACATCTCCCGCTTCTTGGCTAAGGCTGTTTTCATTTTGCTTCAAGTGTACTCATACTTATTTGTCAATCACTTTAAAATCATCCCTTTAATTATATTAAGTTTGTGCTGTAGTCAAAGTACTTTTTAGTCAATTTTTTTAATTTGTTTTGAGACAGGGCCTTACTCTATCTGCCTGGCCTGGAACTTGATACATAGACCTGAGTGACCTCAAACTCACAGTGAGGCACCTGCCTCTGCCTTCTGAGTACTGGGATTAAAGACCCGTGCCCCCATACCTAACAGCTTTCTATTATAACTAGCTTTTTTTCTGGTGCCTAGCATCTGAGGGGTGGTGGGTGCTTTGTCAGATGGAAGTGGAAAATCCAGGTTCCCCACATCACCAAGGTTGGTTCCTAAGGAGCTGTTTCTTTTTACTGATAAGCAAGGGTAGCTAGTCTGGCTCTAAGTGTGATCACCTGTGACACCCTGGTGTTGGGGAAAGGTTAACTTTGGGCCATGGTTCTGACCCTTCATTAGGCTTCTGGCATCACCAGCCCCAAAGGAAGACAGAAGCACTTCCTGCTGAACAGGGGTGAATACTGTTTTTTTTCTGTGGTCTTCTCTGAGAAATCAGGAGACAATGTGGTGAGAGGAGGCTTCATTTGTTGGCATGGATGGACCTCATAGGTCTTCACTTGATCTTACCTGACACTGCTCCCTGCAGCTTCAGGAGGGTGAGAAACTATGCTTTCTACCCAGCCTTTGCTGGTGTAGCCAGAAAGGGGACAGCTTCGTCTGTGGAGGTAGCTGTGAATACTGTTTAATTCCTCTCTCCAGGGTTTTGTCTTAGAACCCTTCCTTTCCCATTAGCTCCCCTGCTCTCGGCTTCTCTCTCAGCACTTACCCTGCCAGAACATGGTATCTATCTTTGTTCTCTGGGCATTGTCCCATGTCCCTTTTCTGTCATTTCTATCATCATCTCTATTAATCAGTGGTACCCAGAGCTGTCTAAGGGGGAGTGCTAATTAAGATGCTGTCCCAGCAGTATGGAGGAAGAAATAGAGCCGGTTCCATTGCCCTGCTTCTGTTTTGTTGTTTGTGAGTATCCAAGGACCAGGAGAGCAGGACTTGATGTTAAGAGACTACAGTGAGACTAAGGGGACAGTAAGATCACCATCCCTCTGCCTCCCAAGTGCAGGGATTAAAGGCGTGCGCCACCACTGCCCAGCCCTAATTTTCGACTTTTGACTTATGGTAAGTTACCCATTTCCCAATCATTTTCTAAGAGGCACCAGGTGCCTTATACAGGATCCAGAACCCCAGGTCCCCTGCCAAGCTTCAGCTACACCAGGGCAAACCTGTGTCAGAACAGAGACAGTCTCTGGGGAGTCTTTGGGTTCAGAGACATGCTTCCCAAGGCTACTCCACCCCCACTGTTCAACTCCAGGCTATCACAGACAATGTCTTTCCCTAGTCTTTGGTTTCTAGCACAGGCTTAGAAATAAATAACACTGAGTCTAAACCCAATCCTCAGTCATCCCTGGGGTGTCTAGTTGCAAAATTTATCCAAATTGGGACTGTCTCAGACCACAGACCCAAAGCACCTAGTTTTTCTTTGTTTTTGTGGCCTGGCCTTACTACACCAGTCTAATGGACACCACGGACACTCTTGACCTTAACATCCTCCATGATCCTAAAAAGTTTCTACAGGTGCTTGGGCAAATGGTCTAGACTCCCTCATGTCTGGGCTTTTGGGAACTGTGTTCTTGTCCCTTCCTCTATACCTCTATAGCTGATGTTTCACAGCCCAGGTGCTACCAGCATGGATGGCCACACTGGCAGACCCCTTGCTTCCAAGGGCAGACCCCTTAAAACCCAGATCTCTCCCAAGACTGAGCCTCCAGAAACACTCTCTCTCTCTCTCTCTCTCTCTCTCTCTCTCTCTTTCTCCCAGTCACCCCGTCCCTACCAGCCTGTCTCCTCCCCTCCTTCTGCCCCACCCACTCCAACACCCCAGGCTTCCCTCTCCCTTCTTCCTACTCCCTTTTTCTGGTTTCCATCCTCCCACTGGCCTAAACTTCTTGAAGCATCGACTATGGCCTCTATATCCTCTAGATAATTGATCTAAATGGCTCTCTAGACCCTAATGTTGTTTGGGATCTTTACGCCTTTTGTGACTGCACAGGAAAATAGAAAGAGATCTTTTGTGTCTCCGTTTTTCCTTTCTCTGCTTCAAGCCCTCTCTGTAGGCCTCCTGCTCAGCATCCAATGTCCTCCTTGCTCTCAAGTCTTCTGCCCCTCCCACTGACTTAGCTTGTGAAACTGCAACTCTGGCCTTCTCCCAAGCAGATGATACCCCTCCCCTATCTTCCCCTTCCTTCTGATCATCAGTTTCGTTCCCAACAATCTCCTTTGTCCACCACCCTCCCCACTCCTCCACCCACCCAGATTTCACCAAGGCCAGACAGACTAGCCTCTTTGTCCGTCCTGGATCTCACCCCTCCCCCACTTCCTCCTGTCAACCTAGCTCATGGTACTGAGGAACCTGCCCAAGCCCACAGCTTCTCAGGTCATGTCCCTCAAGTCTGAACTTCAGTGGCTGCTATAGTCCCCACTGCCCACAATTTCGGGAGCCCCCCGCCCTCTCCCTGCCCTTCTAGTCCCACATGCACTCCCTCCAATGTTAACCTTGCCCTCGCTACATGGCCCAGTTCAGCCCAGCCTGGTGAGGAGGAGTCACTGTCCCAGCTCAGTGGGATCAAGCCTCCTGATCCTTAATAACAGATCAATCCTATGTCCCTCTAGGGACCACACTTTCCTTGGGCTCATGTGTGTGTTCAGGAGGGGGGCGCCTTGCTCAGCCTCTCAGGGCTGTCTAACCTGAGCCACTGCTTCCCTAAGCCAGCCTCCCCTCAAGGTGGTACCCTTGCCAACCCCCTTTGAAGCCCTCCCTTCTTCAATTCTGCCACCAGCTGTCTTCCCTGATTCAGGGGATTCCCCTTTCCTGGGACTCCCCTGGACCTTCAGTTTTCCTTTGGTTCCCCAGGTTCACCCCTTCTATAATAATACCACTAATCTGCCATCAACAGCCATCTGGACACCCTCAGGAGGGTTCTCTGATGTAACCAGACCCTGTCTAAAAATCTCTCATCCACAGTCTCCCCATTCATCTCCCTATGATTCCGGTAATATTGGTTCTGCTGCTAACAAAGTTTGAGATAAAAGACAAAGTTTGTCATAAGCCTGTCTTGGGCCGAACACTCTGTGTGATCTTTCTCTAGGTAATAGTGGACATCGCTTTGACCTCAGCCCTAATAGTGTCCGGCTGAAGCATGGATGCCATAACATACTCAATTACTACAAATAATAAATTATCCGAGCAACTCCAGAAGGCCACCAAGGAGTCCCTAGCCTCTCTCCAACCCCAGATCACTTCAATAGCTCTGGTAGTGTTACGGAGTCACAGAGCACCGAACCTCTTCACTGCAGACAAGGGAGACACTTCCAGCTGGGCTGGAATCACAGTTAGAATGGGACAATAAAAAGATGAGCCATACGGAGGTTGAATGACCATGAGCAATTTGTTCTCATATTTTCTCCTCCCTAGATTCCTAAGAGGTACCAGAAGCTAGCATGGAAAGAAAAATCGATATGGTGTGTAGATTTCTGTATTTTGCTTCCCAGAAGTCATAGAAACACATATTTTTGTGTGCCAAGAGGTAGGAAGGACAAGAGCAGGAGAGGGAGAGGAAGAGAATGGAGCCACATATTAGCAATTAATATGCCTGGGCAGAGGGCATGCAGTGGTCCACCATTAAACATGCCATTCAAGGGCTGGAGAGATGGTTCAGAGGTTAAGAGCATTGCCTGCTCTTCCTAAAGGTCCTGAGTTCAGTTCCTGGCGACCACATGGTGGCTCACAACCATCTGTAATGAGGTCTGGTGCCCT
>LOEQ01002363.1:61024-73297 GCA_001685075.1 Bramus lutescens | reverse complement strand
GTGGGGTGGGGTGGGGTGGGGGTGTCAGATGCAAAAATGGCAGTGAATGAGGATTTCCACCAGGGGTCAAATGGAACCCAGTTTTCAGTGCATCCTCTTGAGCCTTGTGCTAACTGTTCACCGAGGCATTGTACAAGGGTGTGTGTGTGTGTCTATGGGCTCACACACCACTCTGTGGAAGTAGAATGCAGCCCAGAAGACCCAAGATACCCAGGAAAAATTTGGAGAGTAGTGAGTCCATTTGGAAGCATCTTAGAGGTAAAAAATCGAAACAAAAGAAGACAAAAAGAAAACCCTCAAAGAGGTTCTGAACTCCAGAGTACATGGCTAGGAGGGAGAGACATCCCTTGGGGAGAACAATTGAGGCAGAAATTGCTTCCAGAAACTCAGGGAGAGAAACATAGGCCAAGAGGAAAAAGAACTTTGAGAGATCACTTAGTAGGCATGGGCGAAGGTGTGTGGGGGGATGAGGAGCAGCTGCTTGGGGCATGCAGTGCACCCATAGATTTCTGCCATCCTCTGCAACTGTGTTTGAGTTTTTGAGCTCAGAGGGCTCTCTCTGTGGATCTTAGTCCCTGCTTCAGCTGCCTTATTCCTTACCTGTGTAGACAAAGCGACCGGGGGCTCCTTTACAAAACTGCTTGGACTTGTAGGAGAGGGTCACTTCTACCACCCCAGGGATGTGTCGCGGTGGCGTCTGCACCCGGATGGCGTGGGGGGTGATGAGCTGTGAGAGGAGAGGGGAGGCCTGCAGGTCTAGTCCTGTGGGGAGGGCCTAGACCCGAGACTCAGGAGACCGGAGGGAGACCCGCAGGGGTTGGCCCACCTCGCTCCACAGGAGCACGCTGCCAAACACGACCTGCAACCCTTCGAAGAAGTTGTCTCCGATGATAATGACGGTGGCGCCTCCCGTGGTCCAGCCCTCCCCGGGGCTGATGGCCTTGATGCAGGGGGTGGCAGCTGGGAGGTAGGAGAGGATCCAGGTCAGGGGGCTGCACCAAGATGGAGACTGAGGTTGGCCAGGGCTGGGCCGGGAGTCCTGACCTTCAGAAGGATCCAGGCGCCGGGCCCTGCGGCCATGTTTGGAGTTGTTGTGCACAAACATGTTGTCAGACACGGCCAGCACGTGTCCGTCCACACTCACTGTAGTGGACACCACGACCTGTGTGGACAGAGAAGACAGTTGAGTGGGCACTGTTAGGGAGAACTAGCACCTTGAGGTGGGTGACTAGAATTCAGAGTGTCCTTAGGTGAGGGGAAGTTCAGTTGGGTGGGGCCTGTGCTGGTAGAGCTGAATCCAGATGAACCAGGTGATACCCCACAGATGAACTGACCTCTCAGGAGCTACAAAAATCAAAGCCCTGAAAAAGTTGTAGCTCCTCAGGTAGAGAACCGTGGATTTTCGCACACCCAGAGCACTATTCAGTATCATTCAAGTTTGGAGACAGGAATGCCTTCCTAAAGTTGGGGCTCAAATCAGTTACAGAACCCATCAACAGAAGCCCCCACTTTATTCTGGGCAGGAAATCGGTGCTGCCTTCTCCCTACCCCCTGCTTTGGGAGGGGTGTGCAGGTTGGGGAGGTGCTGAGGGCAGCTGTTCTCAGCTTCACACTATGCAAATTACCTGGGTCGTTAATCATGTAAAAATGTCACAATTAGCATCTTCTTAAGTGGGACTCTAATGAAGCCTCCCTTGGCAGCCAGCATAAGTTGAGATGGAGCTGCCCCACCCCCAGCAAGCACCATACCCTGAGGCTCAGGGCTAGGCTGAGATCTGCTCTGGCAGGGTCACAGTCTTCCCTTCACCTATCAGGAAAGGGTAGATTTGTGTGGGGTGAGAGGGCTTTTCCCAAGCCTACCTGGAAGCGGCGCATGTCACGGGGATTCCCTGCATTCTTCAAGCAGTTCTGGTTGCATTTGAGAAAGAATTTGAGGAAGAACCTGAAACAGTGAGGTTTGGAGGCTCAAAGGTCTGGGGGTTCTGTAAACAGATGAAGATCATGGCTCCCTGCCATGCATCCTCCTAGCCCAGTGACACCCCTTGTTTGCTTACACACAGGTGCACACTCCATATTCCTATCTCAAGCTGTGCACACAGGGTGCCTGAGATGGACCAAACAGATCCATCACCAGGACTACCTTATTACACAGATGCACTCACTGCTTATTTGTCTATAAAGTGTATATTTATATACCTGTGCAGTGTATATTCATCACAGAAGGTGCCAATCATAAATTCTACAGTATATGTGTGTGTACCTATCACACATACTATGTATATTCCACACGCAGTTACACTTACATATGCCCAATACCGAATGTAAACCTTTTACCATGTATATCTGTCATAGTCTGTGCCCACCATACACAATATATCTGTGATACAACACATCTCCTCCTCAAATGATAACCGTCACCTACATACTATGTACTGAGCATAAACTGTGTCATACAGATAATGCATATGCTTTATTTATTATTCCTCACAAGATATAGCAATAACACAAGCATATATTTCACATATGACCTATACTCATCAAACATGAGGCTAGGCAGTGGTGACACACACCTTTAATCCCAGCATTTGGAAGGCAGAGGCAGGTGGATCTCTGTGAGTTTGAAATCAGCCTGATCTGCATAATGAGTTTTAACCAATCAAGACTACATAGAGCTGGGCAGTGGTGGCGCACGCCTTTAATCCCAGCACTCAGGAGGCACAGGGGGGCAGATCTCTGTGAGTTCGAGGCCAGTCTAGTCTACAAGAGCTAGTTCCAGGACAGCCTCCAAAGCTACAAAGAAACCCTGTCTCGGGGAAAAACAAAACAAAACAAACTACCTAGAGAGACCTTGTCTCAAAACAAACAATCAAAAACCAAACCAAATCGCTGGGCAATGGTGGCACACACTTTTAATCCCAGCACTCAGGGAGGCAGAGGCAGGTGGATCTCTGTGAGTTCCAGGCCAGCCTGGTCTACAGAGCGAGTTCTGGGACAGCCAGGGCTACACAGAGAAATTCTGTCTCAAAAACAAAAACAAACAACAACCAAACAAAACCCCCAGATTCTGAGTAGAACAATGCACGCGTGAGCCTATGCCCGTCATGTGTGTTATGTATCCAACCCTCAGGGTATATGAAAAGCAAGAATATAGAAAATAAGACACCTACTTGTGTTGTATATGATTTTAAAAACTGTTATTGAGAATGACATTCCCCTCAGCTGATTCCTCTTCCACAGATTTTATATTCATTATACATAGAAAACCTGATAACAGGGAACACATACTTAGCATATACACATAGACCATGCAGATATGCAGATTAGCTTTTTTGTTTGTTTAATTTTGAGACAGGGTTTCTCTGTGAATTCTGGCTGTCCTGGAATTCTTTTGTAGACCAGGCTGGCCTCAAACTTGCAGAGATCCACCTGCCTCTGCCTCCCAAGTGCTGGGATTAAAGATGTGTGCCACCACCACCCAGCTCTTTTTTTTCCCCTCATGTAACTGGTAAGCAAGAAACAACAACAAACACCACAGCATATGCTGTGAAGAGGCTAATCCTCCAGTCTTCCAAATAGTTGGCAGGAAGCCACACATCAGTAAGAATGGACAAAACTCTAGCCACTGGAAATGCAAATACTATAATGTGTTCCTTTGCCCTATGAGACTCTGCAAGCATCTTTGGACATGCCCTACATGTACAGGGCAAGAGCTAGGTCCATGGAGGGTCTTGGCATGTAGCATGGCTTCCTAGGCATCTAGTGGGCACTTCTAGTTAGTGTTCCCAATATACTTAGTTATTTGGAAGGCATTTTTACTATGCTGTTTGATGGGCGTGGTTTACCGGTAAATTAGGATCAACCAGACCAGTTCAATATAACAGATTTAGTTTAATAATTGGAAAACAGTGAACTCACGTAACCATGGTCCAGCGCGCGAACGGGAGAAATAAGAAAAAAGAGAGCGCGCACACCTGGATNTTCAATATAACAGATTTAGTTTAATAATTGGAAAACAGTGAACTCACGTAACCATGGTCCAGCGCGCGAACGGGAGAAATAAGAAAAAAGAGAGCGCGCACACCTGGATCTCCAAGTTTATCTTCCCTGGCTCCAGGAGGCCACACCCTAGCCAAATGTGATTGGCTGAACTTCCCCATCATCTGTTTCTTACAATAAACAGCCCATAAGGGTCTAAAATTGGGGTGGTATTCTGAAATAGTACACATTGTAGCTACCTGTATGCTGTTTATACACAGTTCTCACCTGTTAAGACATTGTATGAAATAGATGCCCTAGAGCCTCACATACATGTCCCATGCTTTAGCATGCTTTAGCAGGGGCTAGAAGGAGAGAAACATCTCAGACTGGGACACAGTCCCTGTGCTGAGAGGATTCATGTTAACTCCTGAAAACCATGGATGATATGGCCAGCATGGTGGTGGTGGGATGACCCAAAAGGTACTTTCTTAGTATCCACACTTGCTCATGGTACCCAACTTTCAACACTGTAGAGCTGGCAGGAAGGGTTCCTGGGATATGGATGAGAGGTAGGTACCATGACTAAGTGCTACTCTGTGCACTGTTAGCTGGAGGGGTGTGAATGTAACCATGGTTTTCAGAAAGCATCCAGACCAGCAACATTGCAAGGAAACTTGGTAGGAGTGCAGAAGCTCAGGCTCTGCCATAGCTACACCTGCTGAATCTAAACACTTTTGCCGGGGCCCAACATCTGTGTTCTCTGAATTCCTCTACAGCACGCCTCTTGGAATGTGGTGAGTCTCAATCTGAGATGTGCTGCAAGTATGAAATATACATTGGATTTCAAACACTTCGGAAGAAATGATGATAAAATAACTCACCCCCCCCAAAAAAAATGCTGGGTGGTGGTAGTGCACACCTTTAATCCCAGCACTTAGGAGGCAGGAGCAGGCATATATCAGTGAGTTCGAGGCCAGTCTGGCCTAAAAAATGAGTTCTAGGACCGCCAGGGTTATATAGAGAAATCCTGCTTCCACACCCCCCCCAAACCACCTCAGGAGTTAGCTGGGTATGGCAGTGCATATCAGTAATCTCAGCACTCAGTGGGTACAGGCAGTGAGATCAGGAGCTCAAGGCTAGCCTCAGCTACACAGTGAGTTTAAGGCTAGCCTGAGCTACATGAACTTCACTTCCCCCAAAACAAACCTGTCATTTTTGATCATATTGAAACAATAATAGTTAGATAGTTTAATAATAATAATAGTTTAATTGGATTAAAGAATATATGTATATATATACACATATTCATCATTAATATTACCTATTTTTTAAGAAGTTGTAACTAAAAAAATCTTACATGTGGCCTGCATTGTATTTATATTAGATAATGCTGCTATAGAGTGTTAAAAATAACAATGCCCAAGAGTCTCTGATACTACTATTTCCAGTGAATGGGGCAGCTGCGCTCTGATGTTAGGAACTGACTGGTAAAAGAAACAAACAAACAAACAAACAAAACCTGCTAAGATGATAATGGAGCTGGTTAGAAAGGGTTAATAATTTTTGTTTGGCAGGGAAAATTTGCAACTTTGTGTCATGTGGACATTATCAACTGTATCTAACCTGCCATACTTCAGCCTTTTTCACACACTCCCTGCCTTTCCCTTCCTCCCCTTCCGCCCCTCCTCTTCACAGTTATGTAGAAATTTCTTCTGAGCCAGCTTGCTACCTCACTGGTTACAGAGAACATCAATAGATTCACAGTCACGGTCTTTTCCCATTTGAAGATTGAACTTTGGCAGCAGCGACGGTGCCACCCAGTGTCCCTGCCTCCCAAGGCTGGAGCCAGAGGACTGCTGGCTGGGAGGAGGAGGATGCTGAAGAAAGGGGATGGGAACCCATGTCTGTAGAGGCTGGGTGTGGAGACTGGGAGCTGGGGGAGGGAGGGTTCAGGAACCTGGTGGGAAGGACAGCTTCAGAGAGACAAATACACATGGGGACAAGGGACCTGAGCATCTAAAACACCATCAGGGCCCCGGGGCACAGAGGTAGGTATGTATTCATTTTATTGAGGATCACTCCACCCCTAAAGCTGTGTCCTCTCTGCAGCACTCCTTGTCCCTGGCTCCACAGGGCTGGAGGGAGCTCACAGAAGCCCTTTTCTCTGACTAAGATGGGTCCCAGGATGGAGGAAAAGAAGACAAGGCCAACCAAGCCCATAGATCCCAGCAGAGTGAACACGGGACTACACCTAGAGCCATTATCTCACAAATATCTCTGGATCTCCAAGCAATTACAATAAGGGAAAGGCTACACCCCAGTAGCTGCCCTGGGAGAAAATTTAATGGGAGAAAATACTAAAAATATGAGGTGAAAATAAAATGCTTCATAGAGGAAACAATACAAAACCCTTGAAGCAAATCCATTCTAAGCAGTGATTAAGTGAGCGCCTGGGACTTTGGTAGGTCCATCACTTTTTATTGTCTTGTTTCATTCTCTCAAAACTCTGAGGTGGTGTGTAGATCTGTGACTGTTCCCACTGAACAAACAAGAATCAAGTCAAGCAAGAATAAGTTACACAGTACTGTAAGTCTAAAGTTGGGATGTGAACTTCAGTCTCTGAATTTCTGCTGCTGACAAGAGTCCCTGGAGGTGGGGATGTCAGAATCCAGGGTTACCCAGCCNNNNGTGCTGTGGCAGGACTCTGCAGACCTGAGAAGTGTCCTATTCAGGGACCAGTAGATCTATGCTATTCCCTCAAGATCTCCATTTGCCTGTAGTGTGGGCCTTTAGATATTGTGACTGTGGCTTTCAAATGGTCTAGACTAAACATCTGAATAAGATGTGCTAAGATGGATGATTTTTGAAGCTTTTTGAGGCTCAGTATCTATTTGCTTCCATGTTCAACACCCTCCATACTAGAGAATGTAATTAAGGTGGGCAGTGGTGGTGCATGCCTTTAATCCCAGCACTCAGGAGACAGAGGCAGACAGATCTCTGAGCTTGAGGCTAGCCTGGTCTACAGAGTGAGTTCCAGGAGAGAAACCTTGGTCTTGAAAAACAAAAACCGAAAATAAAGAAAAGAAAATGTAATTTAAAAAACAAAACAGAGAAGAGCTATGAGCAGCACTCATCCAGTTAATAAAGCATTTAAGGTAAATATGCATCGGGACACAGATGCCTGCGATTTAAATGACAAGTCAAGAGCAGGCATGGTGGTCACACCTTTAGTCCCAGCACTCGGGAGGGAGGCAGACATAGGCAGATCTCTGTGATTTCCAGGCCAGTCTGGACTATACAGAACTACATAATGAGACCTTGTTTCAAAGGAAACAAAGCAAAACAAACAGCAGAATATCTCAGGCATACCTACCTTCCTATATCTGAACTTAGTCTGGTCTTCCTAATCATTTCTCCGAAGACTTTTTATTCCTTTGAATAAACACAGCTCAAAATGGGATTAAACTGGCCCTTCTTCATCAGTGGAACATTCCAAAGAAGCAAGGCTGGGTTGAGAAGGAATCAATTACAAACACTAGACTCACATATGGCCTCTTAGGAGGGCAGTATTGATGTGGAACCCTGCCTAGCACAGTCTTCATCCAAAAGAGACACTCAACAGAGAGGGAGATGTACAGGCCATGAATGACTGCACTGTTGCATTTGAGATTCATCCACAGCTGTCCTGACTGCTGGCCGTTAAAGGACTCACAGCTGCCCTTTAATAGTATTTAATAGTATTGTGACTCCCCAGCCAGAAGCCTATCCTCCCTGTCAGCAACTCATGGTCAGTGAAGTGGATTGGCAGTCACTAGACAGATCAATCCTTGAGGCCTTCATACTTCAGACCACCCCAGCACTCACATTAAAAAACAAAACAAAAACCTGGTCTCAAAATAACAATCAGAGGGAGTCAGTTGGGGAGAGCACTGTTGCTCTCGCAGAGAACCCAGGTTCCCAGCACCTACATGGTGGCTCACAACCATCTGTAACTCTAGTTCCAAGGGATCCAATGTCTTTTCTGATCTCTGTAGGCAAATCACTTACGCTACATTAAGAAAGAGAGAGAAACTCAAAGTAAGAGCAAAGGCTGGCACAACACAGTGGCGGGTGTGGCAGAACAATCTGCCAAGTATTTCACTCAAGAGCCACTTGTTCTGCTTGCCAAGGGTAAGAGTTTCTGCAGTTCTTATTTGTTCTTGAGCATTGGGTCTCAGAGGACCTCAGAGAGAGACACAAGAGGCAAAGGGAATACAGCTTTCCAAAGAGTAGTGGCAGGAATGGCACATCTGTCCAGTGGCACCTGAGGGCAGGTTAGAGTGTGGGGCTAGCTTCATTTCATGAGTGGTTGGAACACTGTGGGCAAAGGAAAGTCCTCCGAGGCTGCCTTACTGACGGTGATACCTGGAAGGGCCGGTATCTTTGATTCCAGAGAGAAGCAGACCCTGCAGAGATGAGGCCAGAGTGAATGCAGAGGTAGACAAAAGTAGTTGAGGCGGTGGCCCAGGCTCCTTCCTGAATTTGGGGCAACAGCGGTCAAGACAGAGTATCTCCAAGGCCAAGCGGTCAAGACAGAGTATCTCCAAGGCCATAGCCACCTGACAGACCTGGGCCTAGTCTCCCCACCAAGATCCCCAACTAGAGTAGAGGTGGCTGCTGTGCAGATGGGCTAGGGGACTATAAATAGCCAGGGCGCATACATTAGCATGCCAATGCACCCGCACCCCATCCTCTATGCTAATGGCCCACCATGCGCCTGAACACCTTCTGTTCCCTTGCATGCATTTGCATGCACAATTAGCATAATCTTGTATAATTAATGAACAGCGTCAATTTTAGCTCCTAAGTAATTTGATTAACATGTTGATGGGGCACTTACTAGGCTCTCCAAACCTCAGGGCTGGGCATGGGGCCTGAGGAGATGGGGAGAGGGGGTGGAGAGATGCTAAGAGGTCCCCAGCTGTCCATGAAGAGTTGTGGGGACCCCACTTTTCAGGAATTGGGCCTGAGAGAAGGGGAAGTTGAGAGGTTGATAACTGAAGGCCTCTGGGTTCTTCACATGGAGTTGGGGGACCAGCTGGGTGCACTAACAGTGGCTGATCTGAACATGAAACTTATCTGTGCTCATATGGACACAGGCACATACATGTATCTCTTACATGTCCCCCTAGCCTGGAGATTCTTATAAGAATGCAAGATGTTGGACTCTTCACTCCTCCTCTCAGAGAAGGAGGGTGACTTTATGGGTAAGACGGAGTTATGAAAGGGAAGACTTAAGTGGTATGTCCCTCACCCTTGACGGTGGGAAGCTGGGCTCTTGAGCTACAAGACTTTGGCAACTCTTCTACATGAGTTAAGCGGGAGGGAGGGAGGGAGGGAGAGAGGGAGGGACGAAGAGAGGGAGAGAGGGAGGGTGGGTGGTGCTGGCAAATCCAGGGATCTTCTACAATGTACCAAGTAACTTAGGGTAGAAGGGACAGAAAGAAGGCTGTGTATAGCCCCTTTCTATTTATAGAAAGCCACTGTTCCAGCCCATGACACACCAAAGCTCCCAGTCAGAGCACAAACTAATGGCTGCCATCCTTCTGCTCATCTAAGACCATGGTTTGTTAGAGTCAGGACAGTTGTCCTTGACTGAATGTTCTGCTGCCATCTAGGCTCAGGAGCCTTTACTAGCTGAGGTGATCACTAGAGGCTGGGTGGGAGGGGCAATAGGTAAGAAGTGGTAAGATGGCAGGCATGTGTTGGGTACTGGATGCATACAACTCACTTAACTTCACATGGCCTCTCCTTTACAGTATTGATATTTCTCTTCTTCCTCTTCCTCTTTAGTGAGTGTGCATGTGTGTATAAGCATGTGTGTGTGTGTGTGTGTGTGTGTGTAGGTAGGTAGAGGACAACCTAAGGAGTCATCCTCACATGCCATCTACATTGTTTATTAAGACAGGGTCTCTCACTGGCCTGAAGCTCAGAAAGTGAGCTAGGCTGGCCAATCACTGAGCTCCAGGGACCTGCCTGCCTCTGCTTCCTTAGGATTGAGAGTATAAGCCTGTGCCTTCAAACTCTGCTCTTTTGTGTGGGTTCTGGGGATTAAATTTAGGTCTTGGTGCTTGCACAGCAAGTATTTTACCAACTAAGTTATCTCCCCAGGCTTCCTTTTCTTTAATATCCCTACCAAGTAAGCCACCAGTCAGACCTATTTTATCAAGTAAGAGACTGAAGCCCAGAGAGAAGCATGGCTCAAGTCACATGACCAGACAGCTAAGGCAGTTTGAGACCCAACTACAAATAACCCTTCTGTGGTGTTCTGAATGAGAATGGCCCCCTGGAGGCTCATATATTTGAATGTCAGGTTTGCAGCTGATGGACTCTTAGGAGGTGTGGCCTTGTTGAAGGAAATGTGTCACTGGGGTGGGCTTTGCAGTTTCAAAAGCCCATGTGAGGCCTAGTCTCTCTGACTCTACTTGAGAATGAGGTGTGAGCCCTCAGTCACTGCTCCGGTGCTATTGCCTGCCTACCCCCTGCCTCAAACCCCACCACCATAACCATGAACCAACTTTCTAAAACTATAAGCAAGCTCCCAATTAAATACTTTCTTTCATGAGTTGCTTTGGCCATGGTGTCTCTTTACAGCAATAGAACAGTAACTAAGACACCTTCATTTAAAATAAAACTTAATATTCAAGTTGTAGATAGTCAATACTATAGATGCTTATCATGGATCCCTAGACATCCTGTAATTTCCGAGGGAAGAGTTGCTCCACATCATTGATAAAACAGGGGGTCCCTTCTTTTGTTTTTAAGGTCCCTCAAATACTCTGAGCTGTGAAAAGGATTAGGTGGGAAAGGAGGAAAAACCACCGAAAGGAATGAACAGAATGGTTCAACACACCCACATCTGCAGCAGGACGTGAACAAAGGGGTCCAGTAGGAAGGGCAGAAGAAGACAGAAGCTACTGTGGGCTTATTTGGGGACTGTGGGGCAAGGAGTGTTGCATTTACTACTGTATTAGAAATATATGGCCAATTCTTTTGGGGGGCCTCTAAAGCCTTTCTCATTGACTTATACCTGTTAGGCTGTGCTTGACTGAGGGGTTAGGTAATAAGGGGACTAAAGTTGATCTCTGCCAGGTGGATGAGACATGACCTACTTCCGCAGTGAGTGTCACTGGAACACCACTCATTGGGCAGCAGGCACAACCATATGGCAGGAGTGATCACAACTAACAGGGAGAAGAAGAAAGCTTTGTCCTCCAGTAGGAAGGAATCTTCTATCCCCAGCCCCAATCTAGGAGCATCCTGGCCAATCATGCAATTGTTTGAAGTCTTAGAGCTGTGATATCGGATACAGCATCTTGTGTGGCTATTTAAATCTGACTGGAGGGGGGCTAGAGAGATGGATTCGCAGCTAAAATCACTTCCTTCTTTTGCAGAAGACCCGGGATCAGTCCCCCAAAACCCACACAATAGCTCACAACTACCTTTAATTAAGTTCAGGAGATATGATGCCCTCTTCTGAACTCCACAGATTCTCACACGCTTGTGGTATATATTCAGATACACACATAAACATAAAATAAAAATTGAAAGTTAAATCTGAATTAGCTATAACTAAATACAATTAAAATTAATTGCCTAGTCACAGCAATTAATTTCAATGCCTATGTGTGGTACTGGCTGCCATGTTGGGTAGTGCAGTCTTAAGATCCTATTTTGCTCTGTTTCCTCTTTTAAATTTTATTTATTTGATTCTTTATTTGTTTGTTTGTTTAAGGTGCATGGATGTTTTGCCCATATGTTTATCTGTGTATCATGTTCATGGAGGACAGAAAAGGGCATTGGACCTTCTGGATGGAGTTACGATTATTAGCTGTCATGTGGGTGCTAGGAATCGAACCTGAGTCTTCTGAAAAGAGCAACCAGAGCTCTTAACTGATGAGCCATCTCTCCAGTCCCTCTCCACTTCTTACCATTATAGTCTTTAAGTTCACTAATTTTCTTCATTACTATGAAATGTTTAAATAATTATATTTTGTCTCTTCAGCTGCTCTGTTGGGGCTTTCTAGGGGCATGGATCATTTGTTTAGATCTCTATTCCTCCCCCCCCCAACACTTATTTATAATACTGTCTGCCTCACAGCAGGTGTTGGCTTATGATGGAATTAAAGAATCATAAAGTTGGTGCACACTCAGAAGGCAGAGACAGGTGGATCTCTGTGAATCTGAGGTCAGTCTGGTCTACATAGCAAGTTCCAGTACAGGCTCCAAAGCTACAGAGAAACCCTGTCTCAAAAA
>LOEQ01002363.1:47811-61019 GCA_001685075.1 Bramus lutescens | reverse complement strand
AAAGAAAAGAAAAGAAAGAAAGAAAGAAAAAAGAACACTGACTGCTCTTCCAGAGGATCCAGGTTCAATTCCCAGCACCTAATGGCAGCTCACAGCTGTCCATAAGTCCAAGATCTGACACCCTCACAGACATACAAGCAGGCAAAACACCAATGCACATGAAAAAATTGAAAAAATATTAAAAATATCCCCCCAAAAGAATCAGAAATTACTGTAAGAGCCTGGGGAGATGGTTCCATTGATAAAGCTCTAGAGCAAACATAAGGACCTGAGTTCAAACCCCAGCACTCACATTAAAAACCAAAACAAAAACCTGGTCTCAAAATAACAATCAGAGGGAGTCAGTTGGAGAGAGCACTGTTGCTCTCGCAGAGAACCCAGGTTCCCAGCACCTACATGGTGGCTCACAATCATCTGTAACTCTAGTTCCAAGGGATCCAATGTCTTTTCTGATCTCTGTAGGCACCAGGCACATATGTGATACACATACATATAAACAAGAAAAAGTCATACACATAAAATAAATAAATGCATAAAAGATAACAAGGTGAATTGCTTTTGAGGAATGACACTTGAGGTTGTCCTTTGTCTTCTCCATGTACACACTATATATACACACACACAACACATATCACACATGTACACACACACATCACACACATCGTGCTCATGCCATACACACACACACACACACACACACACACACACACACCCCTCACTCTGATAGGATTAATGTTGGTCTAAAGTCTCCAGTCACTTTTAATAGGAAACTCTGTAAAGTATACTCAGGTTAAAGATGCCCATCACAAGGACAGGACTATGAGAACCACAGAATGTTCCCATAAATCAATAACAGCAATGACAAAAATAGTCACAACCAACTTTTTCAAAACTCTGGGTTTTGTTTGCTTGTTTTCTTGTGGTCATTTTTGTTTGGTTGTTTTATTTTGTTTTTTTTTCTTTTTTTGAGATAGGTTCTTAATAGTCCAGGCTAACCTTGAACTTACTATATAGCCATATATTCTTGAACTCCTGATCTTCCTACCTCTGCCTCCTAAGTGCTGAGAAAATAGGTTGTGTAACATCCTGCATGTGAACATTTTCACAATTCAGAAAAGTAATAATTTTTGCAATATTTATTTAAGAAGACTGTCTGAATTTTATAAGAACAAAAAGCTTGGCAGTTTTTAAATAGCCCTATTCTGAAATCTCACAACTATGACAACTGTAAGAGCAGCAGCCAGTGAGAAGCGGGTGGGCTAGCCTCTGACAAGCTGAATTCCCCAGCAGTTGTCACTCTTTGACCAGTCTGGTGGCCCCTAACAGCCCTATTCACAGACCTTATTTCACTTGATTCAAAACCTGTCCTGTGGAAAAGCCCTATGCACAGAACGTTTGCACAGTCAGCTGCTGGAGGCATTGTCTTTGGAAAGCAAATTTGGCCAGATGGTTTTTAAAGGGAAAGAATGGGGAAAATAAAATGTCTACAAGTGACTCTGAAAAGTTCCAGCACACTCTGAAGGTCTTAGAAAACCATGCCTGCTTCGGGGAAGGGCACATACCCAGGGATGGTCTGGGAGGGTCCTGGTCTCATCTCTGGTTTCCTGCCCAAGCAAGAGGAGATGTCTAAGGCAAAGCGGTCAAATGCTAGAGCAACAGTGTGTTCTGACACACACAGAGTCTTTCAACAAAGAACAGAAAACCTGTTTAGTTGAGCTAAGGTAGACTAAGGTAGTACCAAAAACTATGGTAACTACTCATTATAGAAAATACAAGCTGGAGAACTGATCCAGAAAAGTTACAAAACAAAAACCCTACCAAAAAAGGCAACAGTGACAAAACCATTAGGGGATATGATTTCCAGAGGATCTACATTACATGACCAGAATACTTGGTTTGTAATGAAGAATTGTAATATGTGTAAAATGATAGGAAAATGAGACTATCCCTCAGGAAGCCCATGCTAGACTTCCTAGGCAAATAATTGAAAATATTATTATTTATGATTACAGAATTAAAGGAAGCCATGCATAAAGAATTCAAGAAAAGAATGAGAAAGATATTTTTCACTCCAAAAATGCATCAACATAAACAAATAGGTTTTTATAATGTTAATTGTGGAGTTGAAAGGATATGATTGAAATGAGAAAATAGCTCAGGTGAAAGAGAAACTAGCAGTGAACCTGAATGAAGGCCAGTTGAGATTGTCTAGTTTAGGGGAAGGATGGAGGAAAATGGATCAAGCCTTTGACTTATGGAGCACCCTCAATCATGTATGGTATATACTGTGTATTCTCTCTGAGAGAGGAAAAGAAAGGGAAAGACTTAGAAAGAATGTTTGAGGAAATAACGGCCTAAACACCCCAAATTTGATGACAAACTTTATTGAGCACATCCAGGAAGCTCAGTGAATTCCAAGCAATACTTAGAGACTCCACAGATGCGTCAGGCTCAAACCATCCCAAGGCAGAGCTGGAAACAGAATCTGAGAAAGCAAGTCGACAGAAATAACTTCTTATGGGCACACAGTCCTCAGAAAAATTAGCAACTGACTTCTTAGCAGACAAGTTAGCAGCCCAGGGACACGGAGATGACATGTTATGCTGAAGAGAAACTGTTAGCCAAAAATACTGGCAAAATTTCTACTTCAAATATGAGGAGAAATTGAGACACTTTCAGGTAAACAAGAACTAAAGATTCATCATTAACAAATTTGTCATGCAGAAAACAGTAACAGAAATCCTTCAGTTTGAAATGATAAGAATTTTGAATTACAAGACAGCAGTAATTCAAATTCACATGAAGAAGAAAATAACAGGTAAATATAAAAGAGAGCACACATATAACCATTTTGGTTTTCACCTAGTTTAAAAGACTGGTATGGGGTCAGGGGTTATAGCAACGCCCTGGTGTGTACACATGTGGAGGTAGGGGTTATAGAAGAGCCCTGGTGTGCACACATGTGGGAGCAGGGGTTATAGGAATTCACTGGTGTGCACACATGTGGGAGCAGGGCTTACAGTAATGTCCTGGTGTGCACACATGTGGGAGCAGGGGTTACTGGGACATAGGAACACCCTTCAATAATACCCTTCTTTTTCTTCTTCTTCTTGTTTTTAACAGGGAATCTCAGCTCCAGGCTCCCTCCTGCCTCTACCTCTTGAGTGCAGCGGTTATAGGCATGCTCCACCACAGCTGTTTTATGTGATGCTGGGGATCAAATCCAGGGCTTTGGGCATGCTACCAACTACACCATCGGTTCTCCAGTGATATTTTGCTACAACTATTCTTAAAATAAGGTTCATTTTTAAATGACATTATTTAGGCCTGTACAACCAGGACCTGCTTAAGACTTGACCTTATGGACAATGGGAGACCGAAAGAGGAGAGAGAGCATGAGACTATACTGGGACATTGCTATTAGTATTACAAACTGGTTTACTTTATTTATTTGTTTGTTTTGTGGGTGTACATGAGCAAAAGTCATTTTCTTAGTCTTGGAACATTATTTTTGGTTAGTGCATAGATTAAACTGATTTTGGCTAAATTATATTATTCTAAATTTAAGATATTTAATTATAATTCTCAGAGCAACTGCTATATCAACAACTACAGCAAAATTAAAACAGTTCATTGGAAAATACACATTTAATACAAAGAAAGCAAAAATGGAGGAATAAAAGAACAAAGAAAATAGAAAACGTATCCAAGCCTGGTGATGCAAGTCTTTAATCCCAGCTACTTGTGAGGTTGGAAGCAGGAAGATCTCAGGGTTAAGACCCACTTAGGCTATAGAGAGAGTCTATAGAAGCCAGGACAAGGTAGTATGATCTAGTCTTAAGGCAAAAAGTAAAAAGGGCTAGAGATTTAGATCAGTGGAAGACCGTCTACCTCATATCACAGGATCCTAGATTTAACCCTCAATATCAAACGCAAAAAAAGTACAAAAATTCCCTGCCTTATCAGTAACCACATTAAATATAAATCAATTAAATGCCCCAATTTAAAGGCTGAGATCGGCAGAATGGATTTTTTTTTAAAAAGTGATTCAACTGTATGCTATATATGTGAAACACTTCAGAAAATAAAAGGATGGGAAAGCTGTATCATACAAATTCCAGCCAAAAGAAAGCCAGACTGGTGGTTCTAATACTAAACAGATTTAATACCAAGAAAGACAAAAATTGTTGTGAGACACACAGAAGATCATTTTGTAATAAATGTGTAACTGTCATTCTTCTGAAGTGCACACGGGACATACGATAAACAGACATTCTTCTCAAGTGCACATGAAACATGATAAACAGACATTCTTCTCAAGTGCACATGGGACATACGATAAACAGACATTCTTCTCAAGTGCACATGGGACATACGATAAACAGACATTCTTCTCAAGTGCACATGGGACATACAATAAACAGACATTCTTCTCAAGTGCACACGGGACATGTGATAAACAGACAATCTTCTCAAGTGCACACGGGACATGTGATAAACAGACATTCTTCTCAAGTGCACATGGGACATACGATAAACAGACATTCTTCTCAAGTGCACATGAGACATGTGATAAACAGACATTCTTCTCAAGTGCACATGGGACATACGATAAACAGACAATCTTCTCAAGTGCACACAGGACATGTGATAAACAGACATTCTTCTCAAGTGCACACGGGACATGTGATAGACATTCTTCTCAAGTGCACATGGGACATACAATAAACAGACATTCTTCTCAAGTGCACACGGGACATGTGATAAACAGACAATCTTCTCAAGTGCACACGGGACATGTGATAAACAGACATTCTTCTCAAGTGCACATGGGACATACGATAAACAGACATTCTTCTCAAGTGCACATGAGACATGTGATAAACAGACATTCTTCTCAAGTGCACATGGGACATACGATAAACAGACAATCTTCTCAAGTGCACACAGGACATGTGATAAACAGACATTCTTCTCAAGTGCACACGGGACATGTGATAGACATTCTTCTCAAGTGCACATGGGACATACAATAAACAGACATTCTTCTCAAGTGCACACGGGACATGTGATAAACAGACAATCTTCTCAAGTGCACACGGGACATGTGATAAACAGACATTCTTCTCAAGTGCACATGGGACATACAATAAACATTCTTCTCAAGTGCACTGATTTTTTTTTTGCATAGCTCATGTTAAGCCATTTTAAAAGCCCCCATCAACTTTTAGGGATCAACACCCTACAAAGTTTACAAAGTATGCTCTCTGTCCACAATGGAATTAAATATAGAAATTAATAATAAAGTTCACAAATATTGGAGTGAAATAACACACTTGTAAATCTCCAGGGAGTCAAGGAAGAGCTCACAAGAGAATTAGAAAATATTTTAGCTAACAAAATGAAAACAGAACATACTAAAACTTATGCAATTTTGCTAAAGGAATGCTTAGATAAAATTTTATGTAATTTATGTAGTCTACATGAGCTATAGTTTAAAAAGAAAAATACAGATCTCAATCTTTAAAAACTGGGAAAAGAGAAAACTACACCGGTATAAACAAGAGAAAGGAAATAAAGATTACAGCAGAAATGAACAAAATAGAGAACAGAAAGTAGAGATAATTAAATAAAAGTTGGTTAATTTGTTTTTTTTTTTAAAGACCCACAAAGCTGGTGGTGTGATGGCTCATGAGGAAAAGGCACTTGCCACACCAGCCTGAGGACTGGAACTCCATCCCCAGAACACAGGAATGACTGGGCCCAGAGAGAAGTCGATAAAGCGCTTGGTTTCTCACATCACACAGCCACCAAAGCAACCAAGGAGCATGCTGCAGTGCCATGTGGGGTTGTGCTTTTTATCAAATTCCTCTCTGATGTGGACCACAGCATCCTTTTCTATGTCAGTTTCTCTAGTGCTGGAGTAGCATCTCCACCAAGTCCTGTTGCAGCAATTCTGACACAGCTGCAGGTTTGACCACGGCCTTCCCAATGCACATGACAGAACATGATCACCACAAGCAGGGGCTAGCTGATTGCTACCCTCTGCTGGGGGAAGGACTGGCACTGTTCAGGCTGCCAAGACCGGAGCTGAGGTGCAGCTAAAGGTAAGGTCTCATTCAGTAACCCAGAGAAATAGTTCAGATAATGCTTATCAAACAATTGCAGTCAAAAGCCCAATTACAGTGGTTAGCAATGTGTAAGATCATCACCACACTTTATTTAGTTACTCTGTCATGGCATGTCATTTGTTTTCTGTGTACTGTAGGACCTGGTTATTGGATATCAAAATAACAGAGAATAAAATATATAGGCTCGTGCTAACAACAGCAGCAACAAGAAGAAGAGTGTGATGAGAGACCAGGCTACACAAAGTTGTCTTCTGGCCTCTACTCTTGCATGGTGGCATGTGTACCCTGACACCAACAGTAAACTAAAAAAAAAAAGAACCTAAAAAGAGTAACAGAAGTGACCAACATTCAACCAACCAAGAAAAGAGAAAGATCCACGCTGCCCAAGACATGATTAAGACAGGTAATGTCATAACCAGTCTGCAGCAGGAGGAACTGTGGGAGGTTAGCATGGATAACTGCACACTAGACCACACAGATGACATGGCAAAACTTCAAAATGACTCAGCAGGAAAATAGAATCATGATGCCAGGTTGAATTAGCCCTTTAAACACCTTTCACAGAAATCTCAGGCCCAGATGGTTTTAGTGCTAAGTTCCACCACATATTCAAAGATAAATATCAATCCCTTACAACTCTCAAGAAAACTAGAAGTTGGACCCCTATTCCACATCCTATATAAAAATTAACTCAAGAGGCTGGTGAGATGGCTCAGTGGTTAAGAACATTTGTTCTTGCAGAGAACTCAGGTTCAATTCCCAGGACCCGCATAATGGCTCACAATTGTAAGTAACTCCAACTCCAAGGAATTCAACTTCCTCTTCTAGTCTCTTCTGGCACCAGGCATGCATGTGATACACAAGCATACATGGAGGCAAAACACTCATACACATGAAGTAAATCAATCCAAAAAACACTTAGATAATACTAAGTATTGGCGAGGGTTCAAGAAAGCAGAGTCCTCATTTATTGGCGAAGGGGTAAAGGCTAGGACACTTGCCTTGGATAGCAATTTGACAATGTTTCAAAAAGTAAAACAGTTAACCTACAATTTTTTACTTAAATATTTGTTGGGTACATAGAGCCTCTTAGTTTTGTTTATATTTTGGAGCTAAGGTCTGTCTATCTTGGCCTGGAACTTGAAGGTCTCCTGTCTTGGCCTCACAAGTCAACATGAACTACTGATCTCATTCATAAAACGTAGTACACGAAGCCTCATATGAATATAATTCACAATAGCTCAAAGCAGATACAGCTTGGCTCTCTATCAACTGATGAACAGACAAATGAAAGTAGAGCTTTGTAGTGGAATGGTATTTGGCAAGAACATGGAATAAAGTGCTAATGTAAGTTATCTGTATGAACCTTGAAAACACTATGCCAAATAAAAGAAGCTGGTCACAAAACACTGTGCACTGGAGCTGGTGAGATGGCCAGGTGGGTAAAGACACTGCCACATAAGCCTAAGGACTTGTGTTTGAGCCCAAGAGGACCCACACAAAGGGAGAGAGAGAAGTTGACTCCACAAGTGGTCCTCTGACCTCTGCACAGGCATGTGGTGTCCGAGTTCACACATACACACCACACACACAACACAACAGCAACACCCATGTACTGTGTGATTCCCACTTATATGAAGTATCTAGAATAAGGAACCCACAGATGCTGAACGTAGGTTAGTGACGGCTAGGAGCTGGGGCTGGGAGAATGAGGAGTGGCTGCTAACGGTGTTAAGTTTGTATTAGGAGCTGTGCTGGTTAGTTTCTGACAACCAGGCACAAACTAGGGTTACGTGGGAAGAGGCTCCTCAGTTGAGAAGTCACCTCCATCATACTGCCTAAGGGCAATTCCCCAACCACAAGTCTAGCTTGCAGCCTGTGACTCACTTGATCTCATAAGCTGTCCAATGCTAGCCCAGTGCTTCCACCACTCCAGAGCTCCTGGATGGATGAGGCTGGAGACAGACTCCAGTTCAGCCCACATCCTTGCTCACTGCCTCCCTGCTTCATTCCAAGAGCATAAGAATCCACCTTAGGTTTGACCTCTAGGAGACTTGGTGGTTCATAAACAGGAGCAGCTACTGCTTCTGCAAGAGGTGAAGAGGGCTTTGTTTGGAGGGGTCTTAGTTTCCACTGAGGACTGAACTTTATGTTCAGCAGAGTAGTTCCTGGACTTGTTACCTGCCAACAAACTGCGAAATGGGCTCCTGACCCTGAGATCATCATTTGCTTTTATAAGGAAAAGTGAGAACGTTCAAGGTGTCACAGCTGAGCTTCAAAATCACTGTGGGGGAGTGGTAAGGAGTCCTCCTAAGGTAAAGAGCAAGACATTGATCCTGGACTGACTGATACCTGTTGGGTTTATCAGAAGACTGGAGAATGGCTAGCTTATGCAGGCCCTGAACAGGGCTGGGTGCTGGAGACCTCCAGGGACCAGGTGCTCTGCCGGAGCTTGCCAAAGTAGCAGAAGCCTTTCCATCAGCCAGATATCCTTCCTGAGGATGGCCAGCTGAAAGATGTAATGGAAATGTACTTGAGAGGGACTAAAGTGTTGTTTTTAAAGGAATGGGGGAATAGCTCTAAATCAGAAGGTCTTAAATTCCTCAACTTTTCAATATTTTTGGTGTCATGATCCCCATTAGGTCTATTCTCAGACTAATGTTTCTATTGGTATAAGACAAAATACACAGGACTATAAATGTAGTTATCAGTTCCTGGAGTGGTAACAAGGCTTTATACTTTACTAATTGAAGATATAATATGACTATAACAATGACTCTAATTTTGGAGCACACTGAGTATGACAGTTTAAAATATTCACAGCCCCTCTATACTTTAACATGAAAACTATTTTGGGGGCAACAAGATGGCTTGGTAAGTGAAAGTTTTTAGGAGAGCACTAATCCCTGAAGACTGTACAGAGAGAGAGAGAGAGAGAGAGAGAGAGAGAGAGAGAGGCTATTCTGGAGAGTTATCTATAGTGCAAACCCTTCAGTGTTTGTTGTTTATTCCACTCATAGAAGGGAACACTGAAGTTTAGCAAAAGTCTTACCAAGCTAGAAGTCCTATAATATACAGATAGAATTTTCTCATTCAAATTTGCCCAGAATTCTGTCTCTAGACCCATAGAGGTTCTTGTAAAATTCAGGCTAAGGATTCCTCCAGTGGGTGAAGAACTAACAGCAGGAAGAGCAAAGTTCTCTGGGGTGTGAGGGGAAAGAATTCAGAGGGCCACAAAAATTTATACACAGTGAAAGACAGAGCTAAGTATCATATCTAGAAACAAGAATGCCACATTGTCACCAGAGGACTGGCTTTTCTGCCCTAAACATCTTCATCTTTCTACCACCTCAACCATAGTGTGGACTCTAAACCCAGGTAGGTGTTAGAAAGTGGAACTGAACAGAGGAAATGAGACCCTTGGTTTATAGTTGTTTCCTCAGCTATAATGTAATGCAGATAATGTAAACATTCCCCTCCCCCATAAGACTCATAAGACTAGGGAGCTCAGAAAGTTACAGAAATCACAAGTCCTCCTGTTGTATAAGCAATAAACAATTGGTGGGTAAGGACTCTATTTACTATACATCATATGTGTATCTCTTTACTATGCCCACACAATATATATATATATATACATACATATACACACACATCAACACATACATTTACATACACACATATATACACACATATACATACATATACACACATTTTATATATCTCTATCTATCTAGTGAGAGAGAATGAGAAAGAGAGATGGGGGTTGAAGGCAGGCACAGGTATGCCTATAATTCCAGTATTTGGGAGGCTGTAAGACTTTATATCAAAAATAAAAAGGATTAGTCAACCAAAGAGAAACTACAAATGCCTATAAAGCAATTAGAATTCCAGAAGAAGCTGAAAGGCAGAAAAAATATTTGAACAAATAATGGTTAAAACAACCAAAACTTTCTAAGTATAGCCAGACATGGTGGTGAATGTCTTTATGTCAGTACTTAGGATGAGTTCCAGACCAACAGATCTGCGTCATCAGTTATACGCCATGCAGACTACATAGTGAGATCCTGTCTTTAAAAAAAAATTAAATATACATAAAACTTTAAACTGAGATGCAAAAAGATCAACACACTTCAAGCATAAGAAACATAAAAAGCTCTGGGCAGTGGTGGCACAGCCTTTGATCCCAGCATTGGGGAGGGGGAGAGGCAGGTGGATCTCTGTGAGTTTGAGTTCAGGCTGGTCTACAGAGTGAGTTCCAGGACAGCCAGAGCTACACACAGAGAAACCCTGTCTCTATAACAAAACAAACACAGTACAGCCAGGACTATTACACAGAGAAACCCTGTCTCAAAAAAATAAACCAAAACAAGCCAAAACAAAACAAACAAAAAAAATGACAGGGCTGGAGAGATGGCTTATAAGAGCACTGGCTGCTCTTCCAGAGGCCCTAAGTTCAATTCCCAGCAACCACATGGTGGCTCACAACCATCTATAACAGGATTTGATGCCCTCTTCTGGCATGCAGAACACTTATACATAAAATATAAATGAATACTATTTAAAAAGCCAGTAACGAACATAAAGGTGAGCTAGGTAAAAGAAAGAAAAAAGCCTCAACGAGCCAGGCAAGATGGCTCATGCCTGAGCTACATGATAGTGTGAAGCAATTTCCTGAATTGAGACTCTTTCTTGAGAGAGAAGAGAGCCTCAGCAAACAAAATGTGCACGTCTCAGATACCCGAAGCTCACGAGTCACACAGCAGAAACAACTACTGAGAATGAGCCGCTGCCTGCCACCTGCCCAGCAGCCAAGCATGGCACACAAACAAAATAAATGAAATGTAATAAAAGACAGATAGTATGACTATCTAGCGTCAAAGCAAATTTCATAATATGAGCCAATGAAACAAGAGGACGTAATAATCTCAAATTATGTACCTAATAAATTTTCAACCTGTATGAAACAGAACTGAGAGAAACCCAAGAGAAAGAGAACACACAGTAATAATGACTTTATTTTATTTATTTATTGAGTTAGGGCCTCAAGTAGCCCAGGCTTGGAACTTACTGAGGATGACCTTGAACTTGTGATCCTCCTGCCTCCACTTTGCTGAGAGATTACAGGTGTGCACCACCGTTCCTGGCATAGTGCACAGGAGGTAACCTAAGGCACCATGCATGGTAGGCCAAGTTCTACCAACTGAGCTATGGTCCAGACTAGCCAGTAATTAAAAAAAAAAAGATTTACTTACTTATTTTATGCATATGGACATTTTGCTTGCATGTATGCCTATGAAGAATATGAGTGCCTGGTACTTGTGGAGGTTAAAAGCCAGACCACCAGATCCCCTGAACTAGAGTTACAAATGGTTATGAGCTACAATATGGTTGGCTGGGAATTGAACCCATGTGCTCTGAAAGAGCAGCCAGTTAACCATTAAGCCATCTTGGGAGGTCCTATCCAGTGATTTCAGAACCTTCTTTTAACCATATAATAGGCAGAAAATCATTGACGATATACGAACATTGTGAATCTACTTTCACCTGCCCAATGTTTATTCAACTTTATCTATCAATAACATAATACATACTGTTTGCATAGGCAAGCAAGAAAATTTTAAAGATATGTTATACCCTGGCTCACAAAATAATGTTTAACAAGTTCAAAAGAACTCAAGGCATATAAAGTATTTTCTCTGACAACAGAATTCAATTGGAAACTAATAATGGAGGGATCAGGTGTGGGAAGTCCTTCTGTATATGTGTTGCTTGTATTGGTTAATGAATAAAGCTGTCTTGGCCAGTGGCTAGCAGAATAGAGCTAGGCGGGAAAACTAAACTGAATGCTGGGAGAAAGAAGGCAGTGTCAGTTAGATGCCATGTAGCTGCCTGAGGAGATAGATGGTGGAACCTTGCCGGTAGTCCATAACCTCGTGGTGATGCACATATTAACAGAGATGGGTTAATTTAAGATGTAATAGCCAGTTAGAAATATGCTTAAGCTATTAACCAGTGTTGCAATTAATATAGTTTTGTGTGATTATCTTCATGTTTCTAATTTTTCACTCTTTAAGTTACATTTTTAGTGTGTGTATGTGTGTGTGCATGCATGCGCACACATGCATGTGCACACATGTGCATGCACATGCCAAAGTGAATTTGTGGAGGCCAGGGGATATTTTGTGTGTATTAGGGATTGAATTCAGATTGTCAGGCTTAGTAGACTTTACCCATTGTGAGTCACATCACCAGATCCCATGTTTTTAGAAAATGGACAACATATGAGTCAGACAGATCTATAAAGGGAGATTAGAAACATTTTTAAAAGATTTATTTTATGTGTATGGCTGTTTCGCCTGCATGTATGTATGTATCTGTAGCCCAGACAGCTGTGAACTGCCTGCCATGTGGGTACTAGAACTACACACTTGGCTCCTCTGAAGAAGTAGTCAGTGCTCTTAATCACTGAGTCATCTCTCAAGCTCCACAAAATTAAAATTTAAAACTGAATGAAAATGGAAACACAACTTACCAGAATGTTTGGTATGTTACTAAAGGAGTATCTAAGGAGAAATGCATCACTCTGAAAACCTACTTTAGATAAATCAATGATTTCGCTTATGCCTTAAGAGACAGAAAAAATGGGGCTGGAGAGATGGCTCAGTGGTTAAGAGCACTGGTTGCTCTTCCACAGGAACTAGTAAGACTCCTAGGATCCACATGGCATTTCATAACCATCTGTAACTCCAGTCCCAGGGGAAACTCCACCCTCTTCTGGCCTTTGTGGGTACTGCACGCATGTGGTGTACAGACACACATGCAGGCAAAACACCCACATATAAAATAAAACATAAAGAGCTGGGTGGTGGTGGTGCACACCTTTAATCTCAGCACTCAGGAGGCAGAGGCAGATGGATATCAGTGAGTTTAAGGCCAGCCTGGTCTACAGAGTGAGTTCCAGGACAGGCTGCAAAGCTATACAGGGAAACCCTGTCTTAAAAAACTAGCTAGATAGCTAGCTAGATAGCTAGATGATAGATAGATAGATAGATAGATAGATAGATAGATAGATAG
>LOEQ01002363.1:14212-25162 GCA_001685075.1 Bramus lutescens | reverse complement strand
CATGGCCAGCACGAAGTGGAAGAAGTTGGACTTCCTGAGGTTGGAGGGGGGCTGCTTTTCAAAATGTGCTCTTGCCAGGCCCACGCCACTGTGGGAGGAAAGGAACTGGAAAACCACTGGAGGGGCCCTCCAGTGAGAAAGACCCCACGGGTTCTGGCCAGGCAGGTGGCTGGCCAGGAGTAGGCTCTGACATGCCAAGAGTTTGGACAAGAGGTCAAATTAGATGGGTCCTTCCATCATATCAGTTCCATAAGGAGGCCCCCAGTGCTGAGGATACCCCAGTGTGCTTCTTTGAGAAGAAACACCACAGGTGCTGCATGAAGGCATCCTGCCAGGCTTCTCCCTGTGACCCATATTCAGGAAGGCTTATCTCTAAAATCAAGTGTATACACGGTAAACCAATTCATTGCACTGTCCAGAGGCATTCGGGGCATCAAAGGGGACCTAGGAGGTTCTGGAACAAATTTCCCATTGAACCCCAACTTTCAGATAGGGCTTCACTGAAACTATGGCATTGCCTAGGACATGATGCCCATCAGATTACCAGGGACACTGAGCTGGTTCCAGGTTATCTGTCTGCCCATCCTAGACCTTGGGCAATAGCTACAGGTGGGGAATACCCTTTATGGGTGCAGAAGGCATGATTCCAGCTTCAAGGCAGCAAGGCATCTAGACAGGAGAATCTCCTAGTTTGGCCTTACAAAAGGTTTTCTCCTGGCTCATCAGAAACCTTGCTCAGAAGCAAGGAGGAAGAGAAGAACGAGGCCTTGTTTACCAGATTGCCCCAATCTCTAGTGAGGCACTAAACTCTGTAGCATGCAGCACATAGCACTGGAAGTAAATGCCTGGAAGGGGAGGGAATTCACAGGCAGAAAGTTGGAACAAGGGTCCAAATATGTCATCTTATAAAAAACCAAAGGAGGAAAATATCATTTGAGGTTTTGTTCTTGATGTTTTGGGGTTTTTTCGGGGGGGGGGCTTTTTATTTGGTGTTTTGGTTTGGTCTTGTTTTTGAAATAGGGTCTCACTCTGTAGTCTAGGCTGGCCTGGAACTCACTATGTAGTTTAGGCTGGCCTCAAACTTGCTGTGATCTTCCTGCCTCAGCTTCCCAAGTGCTGGGATTATGGTATGAGCCACCATACCTGGCAAAAAACAAAACAAAACAAACAAACAAACAAACAAAAGGATAATTTTTTTGTGGGCTATGGGTGAGACTTACAGGTACTGTGGATTTCCCAACACCCCCAGAGAGTATAAATTCAGAAACCGGAAGAGGCAAGAGAGCAGAACAAAGAGCCCCAGAAATAGCTGTAAGGGCAAGTTCCAGTGGATCAACACTGGGTGAGGGATGCAGCTCAGTTGGGAAAGTGACTGACTAGCTTGAAGGAAGCCCTGGGTTCAATACCCAGTGCCATGGACAACCAGGGCTGGTGGTGCACACCTGTAATCCCAGGACTCTGGAGGTGGAGACAGGAGGATTGGAAGCTCATCCTTGGCTACATAGTGAGTTGGGGGTGAGCATGAGATACAGGAGACTCTGTCTCAAAAGAGAGAAAGGAGGAAAATGAAAGGAGGTGGGAATAATGGGAAAGGGACTAGGGAGATGGCTCAATGCTTAAAGCGCTTGTCACATAAATGTGAGGACTTCAGAGCCCCAGAACCCACAAAGATGTTGGGTGGATATGGCATTGATACAAAGGCAGGGACAGGGGGTACACATCACAAGCTGGCAAGCTAGCCTAGCCATATGGATGAGCCTTGGGCTCAATTGAGAGATCCTGCCTCAGTGAGTGAGCTGGAGAATGATCAAGGAAGACATAAATCATGGGCCGCCACATGCACACATATGCACGTGCACCCATGCATGTACACCACATATACATATTCATGGGGGTATAGAGCAAGGAGAAAAATGTTTGCTTGGACGTTCCTGCCAGACTGTGTAGGAATATAAACACTAGGGAAAGTCCAGACTTTCTTCTCTAGGCCGGGCATTCCAAAGCAATGCTCTTACAGGTTTCCTTATCTTCTCCCTAGAAAAGAGTGCTGCGGCCTCACTGCTGGGAAATGTGATTCACAGCCCATATGGGAGCCTTTAAAGGCTTTAAGACACCCTACAAAAATGGAGTCTGCTTCAGTTTGCTCAGGCTAGTATTCCACATGTGTTAGGTACCTAGACTTCAAGATGATGGTTCCCAAGGATTCTGCCTCTTGATACTCATGTGCCTAAGCAGGTTCCTCTCATAATGTGTTTCTGCTGGCCCATGTGTCCAATAGAATATAACAAAAATAATAGCACATGCCTTCCACATTTCAGGTCATGAAAACACTGTAGCCTCTGCCTTTTTCTTTTCCTTGACTCCTTACACAGGGGAAGCCAGCTGCTAGTAAAACCCAGTGCCCAGGACTGGGATGTGGCTCCGTGGGTAAACTGTGTGCTTTATAAGCATGAGGACCCGAGTTTGAACCCTAGAACCAACACAAAAGTCAAATGTGGTGTTGTCTGCTTGTAATCCCAGAGATGGCAAGATGGGAAGCAGAGATGGGGGAATCCCTGGGGCTTGCTGGTCACTTGGTGAAGTCCCAGGCCAGTGGGAGACCCTCTCTTAAACAGAAGGTAAAAGGTGCATGAGGAGTGACAAGCAGAGGTTGTCCACTGACTTCCACACATATGCACTCATACACGAACACACTCATGTGCGCGCGCGTGCACACACACACACCAGCATCCCAGATGCACATAGGCATGCTTCCTTGACAATGACTACTAAATTCATTGCTATTTAATATTTTCTTCTACACAATTTGAAATCAGGAGTCACAGTGAGCTAGCTCAACGGGCAGAAGGCTCTTGCTGCCAACCTGAGTTTGATCCTAGAAAGCCACATGGTAGAAGGAAAGGACCAACTAACTCCACCACTTGTCTTCCCACCACTCTAAGTGCACATAGTACATGTGAGTGACCCCCTCCCGCACACACACAAATAAATAAATGCAAGAAAGTCTTAAAAAATCAACTTACTGTTTTCTTTGACTTCATACTAGGCCATAGTATCTAGGCTGTCAGGAAACGGGGCAAATGCAAAATGTATGTTTTCACTCATACAGAGTATAGTAAATTAAAAAAAACAAAAAACAAAAAAACAAAAACTGTTCTTTCTCCTGGATCCATCTTGGGAGCCACAGTAGCCACGGGAATGGGTGATCTAGGAGGCAGATGTGATGAATCCTCTTGTCTCCAGAGCAAGATGACAGGAAGGCGCCCAACACTCTCCCCAACCAGAAGACCCTTCTCCAGGGGTATAGTTCACTCTCCATTCCTCCCCATTCCCTCCTGGCTAGCTCACCTTTCAAGTGGGGACTTGACCACCCTCTGTGGGCTTCTCAACCTGGCTGAGAGGCGGGGGAAGCCTGAGGAGAGCTTCAGATCACAGCAGGTCTGATTACTATGGATGAATATGCTAATGAGACACCAACTCTGAACTCCACCCTCCTTGAATTCCCAGGGCCAGGGATGGTTTCAAGAACCATCAAGGGGAACAGATGACAGAAGGGGGTGGCCTTGTAGAGGAACCCCATCACTGCTGCCCTTTATTCCTATGCTGAGTCTGGGAGGCTCTCAGGCAGTGGGGAGAAAGTAGACAGGAAGGCCTTGGTAGAGAAGTGAGTGTTGAGAAAGTACAGAAACCCCAGGCCACTCAATAGGCCTTTTCTGTGCAAAAGCCCTTACTGGCTCAGGGCTTCTAATTTGGTCAAGAGGAAACTGATGGTGACCCGAATTTCCCTAGACAAATGTCAGTCAGTCCAGAGTCCTGTCTATCCCCTGCTCCTGATGGTCTCCTGAGAATCAAACCCAGAAGTCTTCCTAAAGGCCAGGCCACACTCCCTACGCTGGGCCAGCCCTCCCTGTGAACAAGATTACTTGGGAGAGAGAGCACAGGGATTAAGGAAGGGGAACGCAGGTTCCTCTATGGGATGTGGGTCAGTATCTGGTGCTAGGGAGTGAGGCACAGAGAAACTAAGCCACCTCATCACCTCACTTCGCCCAGCTCTACTCTTCCTAAGGCAGCCTAGAGTAGCACCCAACCCTCCACCCTGCTTAGGTGCACAGGCTTCCATGGGGCACTTCCGTCATCATGAACAATATTAATGACAGCCTTAGCCCCCATCAGACCAAAGTTGGCAAACAGAATGGGAAAACCCCTTCTAGGTGCATCCTCCCGCTCCTTGCCTGGGAAGTCTCCAGTATACCTCAGTTGTGCCTCGGCCAGTAAAATGAGAAGACTGAAATACAATGGGTAAAGACTTTCTGAAAAGAGTCTAGCATTCTGTATGTTCAGGACACAGAATAATACAAGGAATGTGCTGTACAGAGGAACCGAAAGCAAAAGAAAACAAGCGGGATGGACCGTGTCTCCCTTCCCTGGCTGTCTTCTTTGCTCCTGTACCTGTAGCTGCGGTAGGGGATCAACACCTGTTACATGGGACTGCAAGCTACAAAGGGAGAAGCCTGGGGAGGAAGAAGGGAATGTTTTTTCCTTTTCTCCCCTTGGGAGAAGCTGCTGCTCTTGTAATGAGAAAATAAACCACAGTTAAAGAACAGAAGCAAAGAGATGTACTGAACAATGCACAAAGTACCCAATGATCTGAGAATCCCCATGGCCACAATCTGGGCATACGCATGGGAGCTATAGGTAGCACTGAGTGCCCTCTGCTCAGAACAAAAGACACAGATGAAGGCTGGTGTCTCTGGTTTTGTGCTCTCCAAAGTGGAGTTGTCCAAGACAACCACTGGAGGGTGGGAAGAAACTTGGAGATGCCTACTGGTACATACTCTTTATCTAAAAGAAAGAAAGATGGAGGGATAGGAGGATAGAGCCCCTGAATCCTGGAGAGGCAAGGGTTTCGTTTACATTCTCCTAGAAGCACAGAACTTCCTGTGATAAAAACCCAAATATCAACAGCTTATTGAATCGATTCAAGGAACTGCAGTGGTAGAGGGCAACCTAGAGAGAGCTACCACTGTAGGCAGCCAAGCTCAAGCCTATGGGGAACAATGAAAACAGGCCAAGTACTTCAGACTTACCCCACCGGAGTCAGGGACGCAGTGTGTTAGGCACTGCCACCCTCTAAGCCGCCACCTCCTCATCCAGATCATTTTATTTATGTGTATTTGCATGTACATCTGTGTAGGTGTGCCCAAAGAGGCCAGAAGAAGGCATCAATTCTCTCAGAGCTGGAATTACAGGCATTGAGCTACCTGATGTGGGGGCTGGGATCCAACCTCTAGTCTTCAAGATTGAGAAGCAAATACTCTTAACTACTGAGCCATCTTTCCAGCTCCCGCTGCTGGGTTTTGTTGTTGTTATTGCTGCTGTTTTTCTGTTCTCCTGGCTGCTATGTGTACTTGTGGGTAGAAAAAGCTCTGGCCTTTTCAAGTTTTCAAGCATTAGGAAGTAGATGCTGAGGTAGACTTTTGCCAACCAAGGGTACTAAGAAGGTAAGCATGGGTTCCAACAGTCAGACACCCAGAAGCACTGGGTATGAAGGAAGTCAGCAGAATTTTAGCCCCTGGAGCCCAAGGGCAACTCTGGGTTTATGATAAATATGGGTGAACACTGACCTATTTAGGATGTGTAATGCTGGAGTGATATTTCATTCTAGTAGCATCATAGGAAACAGCATGTACCCTTTTCAGATAAATGCTGCTGAGTGACAAAAACAGTCACACAGCCATTTTTGTAAGAATACAAAATAGCCAGGTGTTGTTGCACGCCTTTAATCCCAGCACTCCGGAGGCAGAGGCAAACAGATCTCTGTGAGATTGAGGGCAGCCTGGTCTACAAGAGCTAGTTCCCGGACAGCTAGGACTGTTACACAGAGAAACCCTGTCTCAAAAAAACAAACAAACAAAAACCAAAATGAACAACACATTCCCTCAGTTTCTCAGAAAGGCTGTTGTAAACACAATGTCAAAACCCTGATAGAGAACTCACTTCTATTCCAGAGAACCCAGACTTGGAAGCCTTCATGCCAGGGTTTCCCACCATGTCCCATCTTCTGTTCTCACACAGGCCCAGGATTAAAGGGAACTTTCTGGGACACCAGAAAGAACTTAGTTTGCCCAGATATCTTGGACCGGAAGAGTCCTGCCTCGCAGCAAGCTTTGGTATGAAAAGATTTCCTGAGCACTGAGCTGGGACTTTGAGGTCAAATGAACAAGGACAACGTGACCTTCATAGACTGGGCCACTAAGGTGAGCAGCACCCCAGAGCACACAGGGACTCTAGCTGGCATAGTAAGGCAACAGAGCATCTGGCTGCTATGATTGAGCCCACCCAGCAGGTCCCAGGAGATGTTCCCTTGTATGGCTAAGCAAGATGCCCTAGGGCTCTTCTCCTGGCATCCAGAACTCCCTTATAGACAAAGCCCCTGTTGCAGTCTCCATCTCCACGCACAAACCACTCATGCCTGATCATATATTTACTATAAATATCAATTTAACAATAGCCACCTGTATCCCTTACAAGGCACCCCTGGGGGCTTCTGCCTTCCGGTTTCCTGCCAAATGTGAAGTCTGGTCTACCTGACAGCCCACGGTTCTGAGCAGTAGCACTTTGGCTTGAGCCTGAGCCATCTTCAAGTCTGAGATGCTGGGTTAAGGGGACATGCCCTGAAGTCATCAGCATGGGAAGCAGGCTCTGCTGACCACCCTCTAGCTCCATCAGGAGAAAGAAACAAAAACGTATGCCTCCCATATCTCATCGCTGGTCTCCGATCTGCCTCAAGTTTTTCTGCTCAATGCAGCCTTCTCTTTCCTACTCTGCCACGGCTGCACAAGTCCCACGTTCCTTTCTTCCACAGCCTCCCTTCCTTTAAGCATCCCATTGGTGCCCAAGCTCCCTCTTAGGCATTCTCTGTGCCCAAGGGTGGATAGTGACCATTGTGCTGTGCCTGCCTCCGGCCGAGACCCCTTGGCCTAGCCCTGCCCAGGCCCTGCTATGCTCAGAACCTAGCCATGATGCATATCAAACATAAAAGCAATGACACAGAGGGGCACACCCACCTCAATGGTACCCACAGAGGGAAGGCCTGGTGGCTAATGGCAGCTTCCCAGAATCTATGTGTGGATGAAGCAGCTGAAGGGGAGCTTTGGGTCAGTGGAGGCTTCGGGGTCCCCCTTTCTACTGCTCAGCACAATTCTACTTAGTGACCCATGTCTAAATGGCAGGTAGACGTGGGGGGGACGACTCACACATGTGCTCTAGCGCTCCCCTNGGCTTCAGTTCCACTGACTACTCGCTCTGGTTTTTCTTCTCCCTACCCTCTTACCATCCACCCACAGGCCTGCCTGCCAGCCAGGTTCCAGGATGAGGAGCAGCTATTAATTATTAAAGCAAACAAAAGCATTTCCTAGCAGGGAGGCTAGCCTACAGCTGCTTACAGGAAAGACATCCCCAGCTGCCCTTATTCTCTAAGGCCTTGCTCCTGTGCAGAGACTGCAGCATAGAATGGGCTGTCCCGCATTTCCCGGGACTACTGCAGGAGTAGCCCTGGCCTCTCTAGACTCCACAGCCTAGGAAACACACCAGAAAGATGGAAGCGCTGCCCTGTACTAAGCCCACAGGCAGGAAGACTTGTCTGAAGAGGATGATGGGGAATGGGCTGGGGCTAGGTCTCAGAGAGGAATTCCTATTGGTCAGGTCAGGGGCAGGCCCAGCAATGGCTAGGGGTCTTTGAGCAGACATCCCGGGTAGGGAGCCCCCTGCAGGGAGAGGAAGCCTTCTCCACAGTCTCCCCTCCCCTTCTTGTGAGCTGGGTATTCAGTTCCAGTTCTTTCCCTATGTCCCATGCTCAGAATCTTCACATTAGCAGGGCCTCCCTCACTGATCTTGGCGAGCCTTCTAGACCTTTTCCTCTTCATCCACTTATTTTCTTTAAAATCTTGGCATTTTTGGAGAGTCTAAGTTGTAAAATTGCAGAGTGTAGCAGAAGGATGTAGGGCAATTTCTGGAAAATACTGAGGTGAAGAGAGGCGCCTGATAGAGAAGGATTTTGGACCAGCTAGGCGGACTACTTAAGCCTGTGGATGCTGTGGAAAGAACGAATGGGCTGCCATCTTTGCCCTACAAGAAAGCCTCAGCTGGGATAGAAAAACAGGGATAGGCAGAGGAAATTAGGAATGGCTCTCCTGGGCAGGGAGGCAGGGCATAAACAGTCAGGTGGGGTTGGGTCCTCAAGACTCACTGAGGCTCTATTCAGTGGGTGAGATTCTAAGGGCTTGAGGACAGTTTTAAGAGAAAGCAGGTCAGGCAGCCTTGCTCACTCTCCAACACCACAGGCCATTATCACACAGAAACTAAGAAAGAAAGCTGGGTATATGGTGATGAACCCTGGATGCCAACTATTAGGGAGATGGGGATGTGCCAGTGACAGCATCCTTAGCACTAAAGACAGTCTGGGCAGAGTGGGAGGGCACAGGGCACAGAGAGGTGTTGTGACACAGTGGGTCACTTATTTTTTCTTTAATTAGGGCAAGGACATGATCAGAGAAAAGTGCTTTGAAGTCTGGTATAGTGCTGTGTACTTGTAATTCCAGCACTTGGGAGGCTAAGGCAGAGTAGGAGGATAGCCTGGGCTACACAGTGAGACCCCCCCACACCCCAAAGCACCTTGGAAATGTAGCTTTGGTGAGTAGAGCAAGGAAGATAGTTTGGAGGAAGTGGTGAATCAGAGGCCAGAACCAGGAGTCTTGAGTTATCCTTCAAGCCAGGGAGAATGGGGCATGGGAGCTTAATTGTTAAAAGTGGTATTTGGGGACACTGGGATTGAGACCAGGGATCCAAAAGCTTTGGAAATCAGGTAGTTGTGGGTGAAGGTGAGGAAGGCACAGGTCATACCCACAGAGCAACCTTGTGGGAGAATGAAGCCAGGCAGGGAATGGAGGTGAAGGGGAGGATGGGAGATAGATGTTTGTGTTTATGTTTTGGGATGGGGAGACTTGAGCAGAGAGGCCTGACTGAGGGAGAAGATACACACAGGAGAAACAACAAACACTGTGGAGAGAAATGAGAACCAAGAATTAAGTTTCCCCTCTGGGACTGGGAAGAGAATCACACACATGCTTAAAAACCCTCAATCTATGTCCCAGAATGGAGATTTCCAGACATGGGGAGAAGCAAGCTCAGGCCTGAAGAACATTCTGTTCAAACTTCTGAAGGCTTTGGGTTCAGTTATGTGGCCTTGGGGACCCAGAATAGACACCACTCAAGAACCTTCTCTGTGTAGACCGTGCTGTTGGTGAGTGCTGCTGCTGGTGGTGATGCAAGTCTCATTCCCAGATTTCTTGCCCCATCACCTGTACCTTCAGGATATCATCTTCTGCTTCCCTCTCATCTAAACTGCTGGCCCTGGGCAGGAAGAGAGCAAAGTCTGGAAGAAACAGGAACTCCCACTCTAATACACTCGACTCTGTAACTTCCCAAAACCACCTCAACTTCAAGAAAAACCAAACCTAACGGAAAAGGAGGCACACAGAGTTATAAGCATCAGCACAAGACAACCTTAAAGGGGGAAATGGGAGGGAAATAGATTATCACACCCATGGCAGTCGTGTTAAACGACTGTGGTTTGTGTTTCTAGTTAGATCACTCTTAAAACTTACTGGTTCTGGCTCATCTGCAATATCGTTTCCTGTCCTGAAGAGATCACTCAACAAGAAGCCCAGTGCTCTCCCCGAAGGCAGTGAGAGTGAAGTTGTGCAAAAACACTGCATCCCTTGGTCCTCAAAACACTCTGAGTCTACTGTTGGATGAGGGTAAGGTGCACCCCAAGTGATACCTGAACAAGTTTGGATATGTGGATCAGAGTGGTGTGCCAGCCCCGGTCTGCTTTGACAACCTTAACTGACAACCTCAGGTTGAGGTCTTTCAGAGAATGGGTAGCAGCTATTTAAACTTCCCGGAGACCCAGTGCCCACCCTGCCCTGGCTATCTGCAGGGACAGTCCCGACCTAGTGCTAGGCACTATGAACTCCCGATCCGATGTTGTATGATTGCAGAGAGTGTTACAGAGACCGAGTTCAAACGGCTGCGCGACTGGGTGAACAAGCCTTCAAAGTCTCCATCCAAATCCTGGACTCCATTCCTTACCGAGGTCTCCTGCCTAAACCCCTATGCGTCACCCTGAAAAGTAACCAGAGTGGATTCTGCTAATTCCCAAGAGCTTCCTGACTCCCTCAGGATCTACCCTCACACACACACACACACACCGACGGAGGAGTCCAGGCCCCATTCTCAACCCCAATCAATTCTGCAAGGCCAACTGTCCTATGGCTTAGCCACTCTTCAGCCCCACCTACATCTCTGGTCCTACACACCACCATGCCCCAACTCAGAGGAGCAAGAAAAAGAAAAGAGGAGGCAGAGTTTCTTGCTTTTCTTGTCGGGTAGCGGCGGAACCGGACAAGCGGAACAGTAGGGACTGCCCAGGAAGAAGGGACTGGACATCTCTAGATGGCTAGTAACTATGGGTCAAGGCTCAAGATGCGCAGGCAGATGCGACACCTCCTTCTGAGCCCTGGATACTAGTGAGCAATCTCGCCTCATTCTCAGGAAAAAAGTCAGTCAGACTCAGGGTGAACAGGAGACTTCGTCGGGACGGTCAAGTGTTAGGATCCCCTCCATCCCTTGCTCCAGTAGCTAAGGCATGTTCGAAGAAGGCAACAAGAAGCGGTCCAACCAGAGTGCTAGGTCGGGTGGGGGGCTCTTACCTCTGCGCCGCGGTGCTGGAGTCCAGGATGCCCGCGCTCTGCATCCAGGAGCGCACTGAGCCCAGGCTGGAGGGTAGCAGCGGCTCCTCTTTCAGGTGGAGCCCACCGCGGGGCAGAGTGTCCTGTGCGGGGAACATAAGGACCCGCAGTTCGTGGGCGCCCCCCACTGCCAAGGATC
>LOEQ01002362.1:285712-312623 GCA_001685075.1 Bramus lutescens | reverse complement strand
TAGAATCTTCCAGGTAAGCCACCACTTCGTGGTGGTACACAGATTATTAGAAATGGGTTAATCAAGGTGTGAGAGTCAGTCAAGAAGAGGCTAGATATAATGGGCCAGGCAGTGCTTAAAAAAATACAATGTGTGTGTTGTTATTTCGGGGTATAAGCTAGCCGTGCGAGAGCTGGGCCAGACGAAAAACAGGTCCACTCCCCATTCACTACAGCTTTAAACCACAGAAATGTGATGAAGGATATGACCATGGCCTTCTTAAAGGTTACAATATGGGCACGGTAATTGGGTACCTAAAATTTTTCTGGCACCAAAAGATATATCTCTCTTACTAAGTAGTTGGTGATTCTTCAAGTGAAAAGTCAATAATCCGCAAGAAAAAACGACCAGGACCAATTGGGCCGAGGTTGCTATGTGTGGTCATGTGGCATGAAGTCATGAAAAGCTATCAACTGAAAGCAGGCTTAAGCAAGAATCTCCAATGTGTATGGAGAAGAACTGGTAGTATGCCTGGCCAAATCATGGGAGAGTCTTAAATTTTCCTTAATTTAAAAATATATCAGACAATCTCCCTTTCCTTTATTCTATATTGAATTTGGTTATTTAGAGCACAACTCTAGGAGTTATAGCTTGACCATATTTCATAGTTCTATTGTTTAGGGTTTTTATTGAAGGATTTCTCTCACTATTTCTGTAGTGATTATATAAATTTGGTTTCTCATCAACAGTGCTTCCTTGTCCTGCTTTATCCTCTCCAGCATTTGTTCCGTTGGCTTTTATTTTTATTGAAAATGGTTTTTTTATATAATATGTTCTAATTATGGTTCCCCTCTCTCAAGTCCTCTCAGATCCTCCCCTCTTCCCCATTCAACAAAATCACATTCTTTCTTTTTTTTTCTTTTTGTTTATGTGTGTTTGTTTTGGTTTAGTTTTTGAGACAGGGTTTCTTTGTATTCCAGCTGTGTCTGCCCTGGAATTCGTTCTGTAGACCAGACTGGTCTTGAACTCAGAGGTCCACCTGTGTCTGCCTCCCAAGTGCTGAGATTAAAGATGTGTGCCTCTATCACCTGGCCAAATCCACACTTTCTTGATATCCCCTGTCTGTCTCTTAGTCTGTTTGTCTCTTAGTCTGTTTGTCTCTATCTCCGTCTCTCTCTCCCATTATTATACAACTAGACGTAATAATAAATAAACAATAACAATAAAACAAGATTAAACAAACAACGCAGAATAGGGTATAACAAACAGAAGAATAATAGTCAAAGAAAATTTCAAGAAACATATAGATACAGTGATACACACACACACACACACACATTCAGACACAGAGAAATACCTTATAAACAGAAAACTGGAAACTGTAATATATATGAAAAGGACCTGTAAGGTTAAAAAAATAGTTTCTCCAACAATCATAATAAATGATCTGAAAACTGTGTAATTCTTAATCTGACTTAATGACAAGAGGCAGATAAATTAGAAATTCTTCGCAAAGGAAATGGTCATTTCTACAAACTGGAATAAATTCCTCTGCAAACATGGCAAATTCATGAAGATTAGTGCTAATTATCAATTCGACAGAATGATTTGGGAGATGAACCCTGGTTGTGGGGTGTGCCTGTCGGGGATTATATTCAATATATATGAACAATACATATTATATACTGTGGTCTTTATTATTACAAATTCTCCCTTTTCTTACAGTAAGAGAATGGCACAGTTTATTGACTGTCACCCCCAGCCCCGATGAGTCAAGTTCATTTCTTCCTTTTGCTTCTACATCTGAACCTCAGTTTTTCCCTCCCTGCATCCCTCCTAGCTCCTCTACCACCTCCCCATCCCCCAGATCAAATCTCCTTCTCTTTCCCTTTAGAATTGAGGTGGGAAGGTACCTAGCATAGGTCCCTAATCATATAAACTGGAGTAGGGGTGACTGAGCTCTAACATTTGTCTCTCTCTGCTTCTTCAACCCTGATGCAATGTTATCAGCTCTCTTGAGCTCGTTCTAGGGTGAATTTCCTTCCATGAGGGACTGCAATGAGGCACTGTGAGTCAAATTAGAACCTTTCTCTTTTAAGTTACTTTGGTCAGAGCATTTCACTTAGTAACAGAGAACTAAGGCAAATCCTCTTTTGTCTTTTTCAAGTGAATGCCTAATCTATATTGCAGTAGTTCAAAGTCACCAGAATAAAAGCAGGATTATTAAGAAGTAAGCACGGACCCCAGGCTGAGTTCTGGGTCCATGCTAGTAGCTGTTTTCCTCCTGAGGCATCATCTGGCCTTTGTATCGGGGAGCTGCTTAGAAGAAATTAGGACTGTAAGGTTTTGTCCCCTAGATTTTCTCCTGTATTTAAGAATTTAAGATTTAAGAAAGTGTTATATTCTTCACAAAATTGTCTTAGCGCTGCTCTTAAGTGAAATTAGTTACAGTCATTATGTAATTAATCATATTGCCAGTACGCAGGTTCACCTTAGAACATGTGCCGCCTACAGATTTACCCAGAGTATATGCCTTTTCACATCAAGAGAAAGTTTAAGTACTATTTCAATACTTCCAGTTAAGGGAAAACAGGTGTGTCACCAGGCTTCTATATTGAGTCCCCACTGATTTCTCATGATTCTTTTCTATTTTACAAAACATTCACGTGGAAATTTCCATACTTTAAGACTTTGAAACACATCCCTGGATAT
This sequence comes from Bramus lutescens, assembly GCA_001685075.1. Taxonomy (NCBI): domain Eukaryota; kingdom Metazoa; phylum Chordata; class Mammalia; order Rodentia; family Cricetidae; genus Bramus; species Bramus lutescens. The sequence continues at coordinate 309,932 of LOEQ01002362.1, read as the reverse complement.
TTGATATCTCCATTCAAGGTCACATTAATCAAATTACTGGTCTTTAATTGACATTCACACAGTGACATAGAGGCCAGGGAGGAGGTGAAAGGGATGGTCACTGATACTATTTTTGCAAGTTGTTAATATATTAGAAAGTGAGATATTCATATTTTTAAATAATGGTCTGCTTACCACATGGAGAATTAATGAAACTTCAGATCTAAACTGCTGTCAATCAATGGACACATCCTCTCTTCTTCCAGTTACCCATCTCTGGCAAAGAACACAGTGGGAATGTGGAATGGAATGACAGTCGCAGCCGGGTCAGCAGTTTAATCATGGAAGCAGTCCTATATAGAAGGTGGACTACATCCTCCAAGCCTCGAGAAATCTGCGTGGAAATATCAGGAACTTTATGTTTTCCTTAAGTTTTCAGTTAATGTAATGGCTGTGTGTGTGTGTTGAATGAATTAGAATGGGTTGTCAAAATAATAACAAATGTCTAGTAATCTATGCAGAGTTGCTCAACAGTATTATGAAAGTGTGTAGCTGTAGTGATTTAAAAGGATATTTTTTTAAATTGACAGTGATTGATAAGTGATTTCTACAGAAATGGCTGAGTTGTAATAATGGAAAATATAAGCAACAGAACACTAATATTGTGAAGAGAGATCATATTTTAAGATAGATAACTAAAATTACATCCATCAGTGCTAGCCTCTGAGTTTGTGGGTTTAGATTTATGTTCTCTACTATAAACATCGCACAACTTTGAGAAGTTGTAATGACATTATTCTTTATAAGGAGAAAGCACTTGAAGACAAAAAAGTACCTAAAGCTTTTAATTATGACTTTCATAGTAAGGAAAACTGGGGTCTAGATAGAACCTTGAAAAAATTGGCTCCATTGTTCCACTTTTTCCATTTCTCAAATCTGGGCTGGGAGAGAATTGTTTTTGTACAACGTACACATAATTAAAAACTCCTCCCTTTGGTGCCTATCAATCACTGTCATTGCCAATGTTCCCATTCCTGTGCCTTTTAGTTTTTTGACAAGCTAACAAATACATAAACGCTTGCATTAAAATTCTTTGTTTCATATAAGTAGACCAAAAGGTGCGGAAGGAAGGATGACTTACACAGGTGCATCACACTCAACTTCAGTCCTTAAGTCGACGTGTGGGTATTGTTGAGCTGTTCTCCTAATGCAGAGAGCAAATTCTTTATACAATCTCTAGTTTCACAACAAAAATAACACATAATTATTGATCATATTCTGTGCCAGATCTTGTTTTAACTTCTCGGCATGTGTAACTTTAGTGATTCATCAAAGCTGCACTAAAACTTAATGTGAGTGAATTTCTTTTGCAGGTTTGTTGTACCTTGGATCCTAATGGTGCTCTCTTCTAATATGTCTTCCACTCATACATGTAGAAGCATTAGAGGGCTGACGACATTGTGCTGACACACTGGGTGCTGCCATCTCTTCTTTTCCATTAAATGTATTCGGTCTGCATTGTTAGGGATTTTATTAGATCCAGTTTGGATTTTCTTTGCCCCATAAATTTTCCAGTAGTTTGACTGACACGGGACGATATAACAAAAACGTTTTACCCACTATTTATAATAGCTAACATGTGGTACTATGAATTTATAATTTTTAGATTCATTCAAAGGTTCACTGTTTAGATACAGTTGAGGTCCTGCCCTTATAATTCATTTCCCAGACTTTTTTCCCTTAGATACAACTTACGTATTTGTGCTGGTATATTTGTCTACATATTTCTTTTTGATTTTATTTCTTATAATTATGTGTAGCTCTTCTGTGTTTTTTAAGTTTATGTAAGTGATGTAATGTTCTATCAGTTTGCATTCTCTTTTCCACTGGAATTATAGTTCAAAAATATCCCTCATTTTAACATAGATTTAACACTCTTTAGTTCTTGGAATGTTCTATTATAAATAAATCATAATGTACTTATCCATTCCCTTGCTGAAAGAGTTATAGCATCAACAGCTTCTTGGCTTTAAATAGCTCTCCAATAAATATCTTTGGACATATGCTCAGAAATGTCTCCGGGGAAAGTAAAAATAAATAGACTTCCTTGATCACAAAACAGGAATGTATTCTTTTATAGAGAATTCTCAATCATAGAGTGTGTATTCTTTCTTTTTTAGAGATTGTGCAATTATTCTTCAAAGTGCTCATAGCAAATTGTAGTCTCAACAGCAAAGTATTATAATTTCAATTTTCATTTTTTATTGCTAACACTTGTTATCAGATAGATTAATTGCTCACAATTTCATGAATACATTGGTAACATTTATTCTAGATTTTACCTTTATGATTAAGAAATGGGTTAGATATTGAATACCTTTAATCATCAGAGAAATGCAAATTAAAGTTAACTTTAGATTTCATATTAACCCAGTCACAATGGTGAACTAAGGTAAAATAAAACATATATATATATATAAACATGTGCTAGTATGTATGTATGGTATTCACTGATCGTGGGAGTGAAAACTTGTACAATCACTCTGGAAATTATTGTAGAGGCTTCTCAAAAAGCTAGACATAGATGTATTACATGATCTACCTATACCGCCTTTGGTAATATACTCAAAGGACTCTATATCCTAATACTGAATGAGACACCTGTTCATCCATATTCGTGGCTGCTATACTTACAATAGCCAAGAAATGGAAATAGGCTAAATACCTATCAACTGATGAATGCATGATAAAAACATGGTTACTTTGCAAAATGGGATATTATTCAACAGTTAAGAAAAGTGATATTAAAAGGTTAATGAATATAAATAGAAACAATTTTTTTCTTTTCCATTTATTATTGTCTCATACATTACATCCTGACTTCAGTTTCCCTTCCCTCCTCTCCTCCAACTCCACTCATTCTTTCTCTCTCACCAGACCCACCCACCCTCCTCTTTTCCCTTCAGCAAAGGGCATACTGCCAAGGAATATTAACCAAACATGACGTATCAAGTTATAAAGACCATCATTTTTACTTGGGCCCAGAAATACAAACATTCCATGTTATGTCATTTGTAGATGTTTGATTTATATCTTGAAATATTTGCATTTTATCTTCATACTCTTAAAAGTTGGGAAATTAGGTAGGTACCAAGAAGGGAAGAGGAGAATAAAGGGAGGGGAGACAAAGTCGTGGTATAAAGGCCTAAAAAGATAATCGGACAGTGATGGTTAAATAGACTAAGGAAGGGAGGGCAGCGTAAAGGAAGGGGTAATTAACACCAAAGATCTTGGAAAAAGTCATTTAGAAACCTACTGCTGTAGAACAGTCCTAAAATATGTGTATTCTCAACATAAAATGTTTAAATGGATTTGCTCTATAATTGGGTGATAATTCCCTACTAGACACCGGAGGTTAACAAAGAAAACATCCATTTCCAGGAATAGTTTACTTCTTTTAAAATTGTTGATCAGTAAGTTCCATAGACCACCAAATATTACAGGTATGACCAATGTTCTGAATTACCTTCCAGAACTGGAGAATAATATCCTATTGATGAAGACAACACGTATTTGAGACATAGAACATGGTGAAGCAAATCTGGCACTCAGTTGCATTATCAGCTAGCTGTACACTAGCAGAGGAGAGAATCACCAGTCTCAGCTAGCTGTGATGCCTGTGATCTACAACATTGATCAGCCTGGCAAGACATGCCCTCTTTCCATCTTGACCTGGGTCAGTTGTGACACAAATGTTATAGGAGTGACCATCTATTTTCTGATTAGATTGAAGTCTTGCTCTGCAAGATAAAACCCATCCCTCTGACCATTATCAGGGCAAAAGAAATATGTCATGGGCCTTAGGGGATTAATATCTACTGTTGTTCTGTTGAATGGACAGAGTATTATACTAAATCCTAATGATTTGAAGTTATTCCCATAGATTAGTGAATCTTTAACTTTTATCAGAGGAGCTTCTTTTTGCAGTAAATGTGATTGATACAGACACTGGCAGCTAGTCAAGGAATGAAGAATAAAAGATTTCAGAAAGATCAGTCTTAAGTGGGGCATCTATATCATCCCCTCCTCTTAAGACATAAGATGTGGATGAATATAAGCAAATTATGTTTTCTGAAAACAATAGTGTAGTTTTACATGTGAACTCAGAATGATTATGACAGAATGCATAATACTTTCTATGTTCAAGTCTGATGAAATCTTTTCATGGAGATGTTGGTTATAAAGTACCACCTCTTGCCAAAGAGCTATTGGCAACCAAAATCTTCTATGAAAGTGTCAGGTTTTTTTTTATAGATGTCGCCTCTGGTGGTTCAACCAAGATCTGGTGGAAAGCCATGAAGTTTAGAGCATATGAGTAGCATAAACTATTCAATGTGCCTTTTACAAAAAGAGAACACAAATTTGAATGGCTAGTGAAGGGCATGTGCATCTGAGAGGAGTTGGGAGAAAGGGTAAATATGATAAATATACATTGTATGAAATTATCAAAAACCAACTAACAAAAAATTCTAAAATCACTGTTAGTTCTATTGCTACCTAAGTGCTATCTATTGAAAAATTTTAATTAGATAATATGGGGTAATATGTACTTAAATAGAATTAATGTAAAATAATAAATTGTACTTTCAGTAATGACAAATGCATTGGGTAATTTTTCATTGGTTCTATGTATAATTCAGCATTCATTTGAGGTGAGTTACCTAGCTGGGTAGATGACCATTTTCTTTTTTATTTAATTTTTTATTTTCATTTTTATATTCAGTACACAAATTATTATTATTTTTTGTTTTTTTTTTAGAGATAGGTTTCTCTGGTAGCTTTGGAGCCTTGCTGGAACTAGCTCTTGTAGATCAGGCTGGCCTCGAACTCACAAGATCCACCTGCCTCTGCCTCCTGGCTGCTGGGATTAAACGCGTGTGCCACCACCGCCCAGCTCAATATACAAATTATTATTGGCTGTATATTTGACTACTCTCTGTACAACCTGCAGGAATATAAAAATAACTTATTTCGAGTAAAATTGTTGGGAAGTCTTTTTCTTTTGGGGTGTAGAGATTGAACACGAGCTGGGCTCACCAAGCTGATTCTTGATCACTGAGCCACATGTGGAGGTGGAAAACTTTCCTGAAAGGAGTTTCTTTGACCTGTCAAATCTCATCAATTATTAAGCATTTATTCGTGTGTGTGTGTGTGTGTGTGTGTGTGTGTGTGTGGTGTTTTCAGGACAAGGTTTCTCTATGTAGCCCTGGCTGTCCTGGAACTCACTCTATAGACCAGGCTGTCCCGAAACTCAGAGATCCACTTGTCTCTGCCTTCTGAGTGCTGGGATTAAAGGCATGAACCACCGCCGCCTGGTTTATTCTCCTATCTTTACAGATGTTTGCTAAGCTCATTTGCTCTATTCCTTTTTTCTTGTTGAGATCTTTATTTATATACTTGAACTTTTAGTTTTAAGTTTAGTTTAGCCTTTTCAAAATGTCAGGGTCTAATAATCTATATCTCTTCATTTTCTTCAAGAGTTTTCTTGATTGGGGCCTTCACGCTACCTAAATTTATGACAACTTGATACAAACTACAATTACCTGAGAGGAGACAATGTCAGTTTAAAGAATGTGTTCAAAAGATTGGGTTAAAAGCAAGCCTTTAGAATATTATTTTTCATTAATGACTCGTATGTAGGAATGCCCAATTCACTGTGGTAAGGAAAACCCTGGGTTTGGTGGTCCTGGGTTCTATAATAAAGCAGGTTGAGCACACCCTGGGAGCAATCCAGTAAACAGCACTCCTCCCTGGCCTCTGAATCAGCTCCTGTCTTCAGGATCCTGTACTGTTTGAGGTCATGTACTAATTTCCTTCAATAATTAACAATGATATGAAAGTGTAAGCCAAATAAATTATTTCTTATACACCATTTTGTTCATGGTGTTTCATCACAGCCATAGTAACTCGAACTAAGACAGGCTCTTTACAGCTCTGTGTATTTGAATATTAACTTGTCAGATATTATACAAAAATGATAGTATGGTTGTTATCATAAATTACTTTATTTTAATATTAATTAATTTTAGAGGAAGATTATCTGTAGTTTGAATTATTCATTTTTCTGCATTGTAAAGATTTTATTAAAACAATTGAACTATGCATTATATTTAAATAATGTACATACAACATAGCTAAAGCATAATCAATGATGCTATTCTGAAGAAATTTTAAGGATAGATGCAAATAAATGAGGAATCAGTCGTTTTTTTTTAATTGAGCCTTAAATTTCTGGCTGTACTTCGGTCTCTCTCAGCTCTAAGTAACCTTTTTGGCATCACCTGAGGGCATTAAATTACCTTCCACCTAACAGCTATTCCATTGTTTTTAAGTTTGGTTTTATTGTATGGAGAAATCTCACAAATCAAGCTTGATATGTCACCTTGTTTTTGCCTACCAATGTTTCATCTGTCTGAGATCAGGAATGAAGCCTTCTTTGCTCAATGGTACATAAACAATAACTGGACTCAGGCAGATGGGAGAAAAACGCATATATGGACTGCACTAATTGTAGATAGTGGGTTATTTTCTCTAAAAATGGAAGACCTGCTCCTTTCTGAATGGAGACAAATGAGGAGGAGTGAATTGGGAGGGGAATAAATGGTAGGCAGCAGGGAGGAAACAGCAGGAGAGAGGAAGAGGAAACTGGAGTCGGTATGTAAAATAAATGAAAAAAATTAACTCATAAAAATGGACTATTTTCTGAAGGTTAGGAAGAGTTGTGTTGCTGGAAAAGGGAAATGTGGGTTAGTTTTGGTCATAGTTCATTGTGGAACTGTGTGAAATTCACAAAATAAATGATCCTTTTTAAAAATAAGGATTTAGAAAAGGTAAAAGGTTTGAAAGAAATCTGAGCACATATGACAGGAGGATAAGGGCTTCTCATTTCTCGTATGATTTCAAAGTGAAATCAGTAGGCAAACAATGGGAGGATCAAGTAATCTCCGTAAAGTATAGAAGTCTGAACCTATCATAATGATTTGAAATGTTTCTGGTGGTTTTCACACTATGAGACAGAAAAAAAAATCCTAATTTATGAGGTATCACCACTTGTCTAATCTTGTGATTTTCCTACCCCTGTGTCTAAGTTCATTCATGCAGGCGGGAATGATCTGTTACTTTCTTTATTGCTGTGTCCAAATGCAACACAAGACTCAGTTTAGGAAGGAGAAGTTTATTTCGCAGGGATATCATCCATCAAGGTGGGAAAGGATTTCATGAGGTCTTCAATCCAACTGGGGCTTGACCAACACAGCTACTTGTGAGCTTGCTGCATGAAAGGAGACTCCCTTACACACTGCCTATCATTGAAGGCATTCTTAAGTACTGGGGCAAATCTCCAGGCATAAGTAGATATAGAACTTTGTAGACCTAAATAAACTCAGTCACTGTGTGAATAATACCAGGTTCTGCTTAAAGCTCGGGATGTAATTTGGCCTCTTTGGACTACTGCTGCAGTGGTCTTTGTGTGACTTCATGATTGGGTAAACACAACAGCCTGCCATTTTTCAGTAGTGTACCCAATGGATATATTCTCTTAAGGAACACATTTCTAATGAATTTGTATTGTTACTCATTGGACTTCTAGATCCATGGAACTTTATCTTTGATGTAATATTTCTACTACCCCAGTGCATTGCATTTGGTTTTTATCTAGTTAGCACAATATCTTCAACAATTCCAGGTGACTTGTTGTTGATTGCAACACCATTCAATAAATTAACAGTCTTTTATGTTTCAATTATTCTTTGAATGTTTTATACAATACGATCTGATCATATCCATTCCCTTCTCCCTAATCATCTCAGATCTTCTCACACTTCACTAACTCATGAAATGTCATGGTCTCTCCCTCTTTAACATTCTAAAAATCTGAAACAAACCAAAGGAACAAATATCTCAATTCCAGTTTGTGTTTGTGACTACTCACAAGCATGGGGCCTGCTCTAGAGTGTGGTTGATGTAGCCCATGTCACTCCTTTGAACAAAACTGATTCTTCCTTTCCCTAATCTAACAAAGAGTTTACAAAGAGCTCATTGTCCAGGGGTGCGACTTCATTCTCACTTAACTTTCTCCATGTAGGATTTTGTCTAGCTTGAAATTGTGTATTTTTTTTGCATGCTGTTATAATCTCTGTGAGTTTATGTATGCATCTGCCCTGTTCTTTCCATATCATGTTATTTCCTTAAGGTCATCCAAAAACTCTGGCTCTTACATCTTTCCACCCCTTCCTCTGCCTAGGTCTCTGAACCTTGAAGAAAGGGGTGTCATATAGACATCTCATTTAGAGATAATCATTCCAGAATCTCTTATTCTTTGCATGTTTCCCTATTGTGTGCTGCTCTGTTAACTATTTGAATTTTCTTTTAGGCCCTAGTATTCTTAAAGTGTGGAAACTCTAATTTTACGTAGAAGGAAAACTCTAGATTTAAGTTACTTAAAGGAGATATAGGGAAACTGAAGAAAATGATAAGGAAACAAGGGAAACGTGGTCATTGAATGAGACTTCCAAAAATCCTTGAAGAAGAATTTGGGAAGAAAGACATAGTTTCATTAGCAGAGGGAAAGTAAATAGTAGTGTTTGAAAATTAAGTCCATAGTGGATATCAAGAGTAGTTTGGAAGGTACAGGTATAAAATGTGACAATGCAGTATTTGGCTGGTTGTAAAGAAATAGTCCTAGAACAAAGGATTGATGTTTTATTGGATGCAGGACTTGGTTTCTGGCTCCTTGGAGCTGCTAATATCATCTCAATGCAGCACATGTGTTTAAGGTTCCTTTCCTACCACCCAGGTTTCCAACTCTATCAAACTGATGGTACTTTTTTCTCTTTGTTTCCATGGAAATTCAGGTTAGAAACTATTCTATCGGTAGAGGTCACAAAGGTTCCACATCATTTTATACTTCTTACAGTTGATATTATGAGTTCTTCTTTAGAGGGTAGTTGTTGTGATTTATTGTATAAAAGACTGCTTCAATCTAACTCCATTTTACCAAATACCCTCTCAAGACAATGACTTCTCAAGACAATGACTTCTCAAGACAATAGACTATAGCATCTCCAGACTCAAAAGTCAGTCCATTCGTTCAAACATAAAAGTTGAATGATAATGTTTAAGCTAAAAATTCTTCAAATTCAATATGCCACAATATGCAATTTAAGACATAATCTAACCTATAGATGTATCATGTTTGAAAAGCTTGTATTTTCATATACTCATTACAATAATTATATTAAGGCCACATATTAAAATTGTGATTAACTGCACAGAAGCTGCATTAATTTGAAAGTGTACATGAATTAGTATGGCCCGTTAAATGAAGTATGAATCAAGCACGGCACACAAAATATTAAAGAGCAAAGAGGTTTGAAGCTTCCATTAAAGTCCACCCAGTTCAGGACCTTGTTCTCTGCAGTAGAATCTGTCATTTTATGTCTCTCAATACTTATTTGCTACTATTTCTAAATTGCTTTTTTTCCTTTTCCCTTTTGACAGTGTCTTTCAGCTTGAGCACACTTCTGTTCCAGAAACATTTCAGTTGTAACTGCTGATAACAAATTACCAGTTGCAGTTAAGAATCATCACAAGTTGAATTCTATCTTTTTAAGGTGTTTTAAATTCTGATACAATAAGATAGATGGTAAATTTTGCATGAGATCTTTTTGTTCTTAGATGTCAGCTCTGTCATTTAGTAACATTGTGATGTTGGCAAATACTCTGAACTCTCAGAACCCCAAATATTGAACTTTCTTACTGGTAAATACAGTGGTGACAGCTGTAGCAACCTGTGGTTGCAGGGCTCCAAAGGGAGGATTGCATGTAAGTTACCTTACACAGCATCCAAATGTGCTCAAAAGGATGCCCAACTCCTGCCTGACCACTTACCCATATCATTTGCTTTGTATAGAAAACACTTCTGAGCCATCTAAGCAAGGGCTATACTGTCTGACTTTCTTCATAAAATAATGACTGGGAAAATTAAAAAAAAAGGATCCCCTGGGAAAAAAAAAACAAGGGATTTCTTTATGTGTAGATTTGTATTCGCTACTACTGTGAAAACGTCTGAGTATGGAAAGGCTCTAGAAAAGGGAAAAACAATAAAATGTGCGGTGACAAAATTGTTCTTTCCTATCACACTATCAGGATGAAGAAATGTTCACTTGAGAATGTGGCAAAGAAAAGGACAGTGAAAAATCAATGCTTGTAAAGAGAACCAATGTGGTTTTTCATTGTCTTTGGGGAAGGCTCCCTCCCAAAGTTCAGATGGGCCTCTGTCATGGGAGCAGAAATAGTTCTGAAAATCACCTCAACCCTATTTTCTATCCTGAATTGCTTATCTGCATACTTGGGCAGAAAAGTAGCAGAGGATGATTTCAATAATGAAAAAAAAATTACAGATCCAAGCAGGTTGTCTTCATAGAAATAATAAATGTAGAAGACCGCTCATTCGTTTCCCAAATAATCACACGGCAACTATGTTAATTTCAACACTATTTGGCCAATAGTTTAGGTGTATTTCTAGCTAGCTTTTATATTTTAAATTAACCCATTTCTATTAATCTATGCATCACCATAAGGATGCGGCCTACCGGTAAGGTTCCGCAGTGTACTCCTTCAGCAGCTACACGGACTCTGCCTACTTTATATATCTCTTCCATCCGGGCTATATTCTGCCCTGCCATAGGTCAAAGTAGCTTTATGCATTAACCAATAAAAGAAACACATATAAAGAAGGACATCCCACATCAAATAAACAAAAACACCAATGATCTAATTACAAATGAATACTTTCCCATATTCACTGATCTATGAATGAGAAGAGGCTCCTATATTCTAAAAAATTCATAAAACCTACCATTACCAAATTCCTCTGATGGCCACCAAACAAGAATAAAAAATTTGTAATCACATAAACTTAGAACTCATTGCTTATTATCATATATAATATATATATATATGAGACTATATGTATCATATTCTTGGCACAACACAAAAATAGTTATAAAACTAGTATTTTCTTTATTAGTAAAATATATCTGATCAAAGAATACCTAATAACCTTTCTCTATTAGCAACAATACTATCCTAGCTAGTATTTTACAGAAAAGAATTTCAGATATGCTAAGATAGCAAACTAATCAAATCACACTCATCATTTAGATTCATTTCTCACTAATATTAACCAAAAATACACAAAAGGCAGCTGTATTTGGGGAATCTATGGTAATACATTTAAAAAGATAGATAGTTATGAATTTCATATTTCTTATGCAATTAAAATGCTGTGATATTGTAGTCAACATAAATGTGGAGTCTAGTAACTCACAAAATAACCAAAGATAGGGCTAAAGAGATGATGGCTGAGTGTTTAAGACCACTTATTGCTCATCCAGAGGACCTAAGTTTTATTCCAAAGCCTACATCAGGCAGCTCAGAACTGCCTATAACTCCAGATTCAGATACTCCAACACCTCTGACTTCATATGGTATACACACACACGTACAAGTATGAGTGCAGACACAACAAACACACACACACACACGCACAGACACAAACACCTTTGACAACTGACTAAAAAGAAAATGAATCCTTGCCATTGTACCTAAGTTCTGTGGAGAAAGCATGAACATTGCATTGGAAAACCACTGTGCCCCTCCCCTCCATCCATCGTAGGATAATCAAGCACCGATGTGCATTTATTTGGATTCTTTCCTTAAGCTTCTGCTTTCTGGGCAGCATTATACTAACGTCTGCTGACCCTAGCACAATAGCACAAATTGCTCACCCTTGCAAAACCAGAGTCTAATGTTAGAGAGTCATGCCAAATTATTCAGGATAAACTGATAGAATCCCATACTACAGATATCTGCAAACCTCAAAGGTTTACTGATGAAAATGAGACAATTCATTCTGTTTAAGCCAGAATGATTTTTTTTTTCTAGTGGTGCTTGTGAAGTGGCAAATGAAAAGCAATATTCACCAAATACATGAGAGAGAACAAGAGGTTTCAACCTCATGAGAATCTGTGAAACCCAGCTTGAAGACAGAAGAAAACACAAAACAGTTAGCAAAATAAAACTGGGAAGCGATAGAACAAAGCACGTCTGTGCACTTACGGAACTGTATGACTGGTGTGTTTGGAGAGCAAGTCCTGCGTGGCTGCAAAGGTGAGCATGGATCAGATTACACAGACTGCTCTGGGTTACACAAAGAAGCAAGGACTTCTTTCTGTTAAACGCTTCAGGCAAACACAAGGTGTTGAGCAACAGATTCACTCAGCCATAGCATCAGGAACCAGCTATTGGAGAGTAGTTCTGGGATCATGGAGATGAGAAAGAGTCTCTGCAGCCATACTGGAGAGAAGAAAACAGGACCCAAATCAATGCAGACAGTAGGCACATCCAGATAGAAGGGACAAAAGGGAAAATTCTCTGTCATCCCAATATTCTCTTATTAACCATTGGCTAGAAATACAACATGCCTTCTACATAGTATACTTGGATTTCATTGGAAAAATAATAGATACAATCTTTTATCAAACGCAGACTTGATATATTAAACTTAAACTTAACAGTTATCCATTATCCAGAGTGACTCACACACAGAGATGCACACACAAAATTTTACTTTTTTTCTCAATCACCTTTCACAGACTGTGGTTTGTTTCATTTTTTTCTTAGCATTAATCTAAATTACACATGGATGTTTTAGCCCTAGGTAATAATTAAAATTTTAAAAATGTTTATTTAAATGAATAAATTCTGTCTTATATTTAGATAAAAAATATATAAAGTCTCACATACATGCATACACAATACATTACTATTTGATATATCATTGATTCCAGTTCAGAATGGAAGGTCAACATCTTTTAAATGATGACAACAGCCCTAGAAAATTTACTTTCTTTTTCCCTGCTGAAAATATAGATTATATGAGAAAAATACAAGTTTTTTTTCCCTTCTGAGTTTTCCTCATTTTACCTAACATGATGATTTTCAGTCCAATAATTTTTCTTTGCAAAATGTCTGATTCTATCCTTATTTTTGACTGAATAAAGTTCCATTGTGCACACATACCTTTTTTTGATTTTCCACTTGTGTGTCCACTGTCACGAAGGCTGATTCCATACTATGACTGTTGTGGATACCCTCCGATAAACATGGATGAACAGGGTCTCTAGAGATACTCTGACTTAGATTCCTTGAGGCAAGTTCAAGAGTATATGCTTAGACATGGTATAGCTGAATCACATGGTAGTTCTATTCAACTTGTTCTTGTAAAGAAAGTAGTATTTAAAGCATAAAGAGAATTTCTGAAAGGTCATGAATTGATATTCTATACCACATGGAACAGAATATTTTAATGATAGTTGTATGCTTATTTAAATCCATAACCTAATTTTACCTTTCCAATTCCTCCTCAAAATTCCCCCCATACACTTTTCTTCCCTATTTCATATGCCCTCTGTAGATAGGAGTTCCTATCCCACCCCATTCAATAGTCCCAAAGAAACATACAGAGGCTTATATTAATTATAGTGTTGGCCTATTAGCTCAGGTTTGTTACTAACTAGCTCTTATGACTTAAATTCACCCATATTTCTTGTCTGTATTTATTCACATGGCTTGGTACCATTTCTCAATAAGGCATTCTCATCTTGCTTTCTCTGTATCTTGTAGGTGACTGTCTCTGCCTTTCCTCTTTCCAAAATTCTTCTAGTCTGATTGCCCCACCTATATTTCCTGCCTGGCAACTGGTCAATCAGTGTTTTGTTAAACCAATAGAAGTGACAAATCTTTACAGTGTACAGAATGATTATCCCACAGCAGCCCTCTCTCTTTTTCTACTTTTAAATTGAATTTAAAAGTAGTAATGCCTATTTGTGCATGGGTGTGGGACCATCTAATGAAGCATGAGCAGACTTTCAGGAGCTATATCCCTGAAAAAAAAAACCGACTGACTTTCTCTTTTTCAGCAGTCATCAACTGGCAATAGCATCTCAGAAAGAGGCGGGACTTCATCAGCACCTCCTCCATCATTCTAAGATTTTGGCTGGAATGATCTTGTACAGGTCTTATACATGCAGGGGATGGGCCTATTAAGAATGTGAGGCTAACATAAAAACTCCAAGAACAAATGTCTTCAAACTGCGAGTCTATATTTAAGTTACAATTTATCATCTATCCTACCTCTCCTTGTGTTGCTACTTCTATGGGATATGATTTTATGATAATATAGTGGAAAGTCAACATGAGAAAAATGAAATATAGGAAAAGTTTATAAACTTAAACATTTGTTCAGATTGGCTTTAGCATGCTGATCTCAAAACTAATTCCTTTCCGTAATCTAAAGTCTCTCTGCTTAGAATCTTATTTTGCCTGAACTAGTTGCCTTAACTATTAGCTGAGGAGCAAATCTTTAAGGCAAAGTCAAATAGAGGCTTGTGATTAGCACTCTCCATCCTTGTCAGTTGGGCTGACTTGTGACTGGTCATTTCAAGAGCAAGTTCTAGTAATGGTGGGCTGCAGAAGAACTCTGTGGAAGAGGCCGCTCATTGCTATTAATGTTTAATGAAGTTTCAAGACATTTCTTCACACTGGGAAGTTTTATAGATGGAAGGAAACATTGCGTGTCTGTAATCTATTATTTAGATCCTGTTTGAGATGTTTGTCAAGATAAGCCAGGGGAGTTAAGCTATACCAAAACCTCATGGACACGCTGCAAGACATATACTGCTATTTGTTTCTTAAAGTGTATTCATCTAATGTTTTCCTGATAACATCACTAACCCCATAAAAAAGTAAATGGGTCTCATAATTATATAAACATAGACAATGAAAGATACATGAATATAATTTAATAAAAATCATATGAATAATGACAATTACATGCTTAAATTTGTTTTGCTTACACCATGTGGGTTGCTGATGGATTTTAAACATACAGAAGAATTCAATGAGAAGAAAACTTCTCAAATAGTTTGACAACAGTGGCATGAAGTGTTTTGACAATAGCTGAAGTCATGCTAGTATTACCAATGTCTGACTTCATCTTCAGATATGCTTCACCAGATGTGAGCTAAATAAATATTAGGATCATAAATTTAAAACTTACAGTGTAGTTTAATATATGCCTTTAAAACTTGTATAATTTTTTCATAAATATATTTTGGTCATATTCTTTCCCCTCACCCAACTCCACTCTCACCTCCCTATGCACTCAATTTCATATTCTCTCTCTCTCTTTCCATCTCTTTCTCTCTCACACACACATACACACACACACACACACACACAAAAATTAAATTAAAAAAACTATTAGGAAGTATTATTTTCAGGTATGTGGCTTTTTGTTTATGCTGAATTTCATTAACTGTAAAGCTGTGATTCTTTGCCTGTCTAAAACAACTGATGGCCCCAATAAAGAGCTAAACGGCCAATAGCGAGTCAGAAGCAAGGATAGGTGGTGCTAGCTGGCAAAGAGTCTAAAAGGAGAAATGAGGAGAACAAGGAGGAACAAGGAGAGGAGGACATCAGGGGCCAGCTACCCAGCCCGTCATGGAGTAAGAAGGTAAGAAAGGTATACAGAAATAGAGAAAGATAAAAGCCCAGGAGCAAAAGGTAGTCAGGAATAATTTGAGCTAAAAAAGAAGCTGGCAAGAAACAAACCAAGCTAACGCTGGGAATTCATAACTAAGAATAAGCTTCCATGTGTGATTGATTTTGGAACTGTGTGGCAGGCTCTCCGCCACCCCCCAAAAAAAAGTCAAAAGAATAAAACGTCACACTATAACAAACTAAGAAAAGATAAGTAAATAAAATCAATGACTAAATAAAACAAAAACCAGACAACAAAACCTGTTTTATATTGGCCAACTCGCCCTAAGTATGTGACCCACCCTGGAGTGTAATTGATACACAATTGACACTCCACTAGGGAAAAAAATTGATTTTCTGTTTCCTAGTAGGTACAACTGCAAACATTTGTACAATGTGTTGGGCCCATTGTATACACATACAATATGTAATTATCTAATAGGGACAATAGACCTATCCATTGCCAGATATTTGCTATTTCTTTGGTTTGGAAACGTAGAAATCTTTACTATAAGCCATTGTGAAATGGAAAATTGGAGCGTTCATTGTTTGGTATATCGTTTGTATACGTGCTATCCCTGAGGTGTATACAGGTGTGTAGGGAACTGTATATGTTTGTGCCATTTTGTGGTGATAGGCGGTCAATGGAAGATAATGTCTTCCTAAATTATTCTCCACATTATTTACAAAGAATCTCTCACTGAATCTGGACTCAACAATTTGTCTGGACGACTGAGCAGTGAACATCAAGGATATTCCTGTCTCTGTCTCTCCAAGGCTTGAATTATAGATTGTATTCACTATCCTCTTCTTTTCATGGTGACATTAAGATTCTTTACTCTGGTATTGTGCTAGCCTAGCAGGCACCATGTGGACTGAACCGTCTCTCTAGCCCAGGAGTACATGTTATCAAGAAATTCTTTTGACCATAACAATGGTACTATTTGAAATGTTTCTCGACAAACATGGCTAAAATAAAATCTGCATACTTTCTTCATCCTCTTTTATTATTTAAAGCACAATGGAGCAATATTAATAAGATTGCTATCAGTTGGATTGCACATTGATTACTCTTGGGTCATTGTGACAACTGATCCTGTTGGAAACAATTGAAGAGGGACATATTTGCTTGTGCTTTCAGCTTCAGAGATTTTTTCCCCATAGTGGTAGAAAGGCATGGATGAGAAGCTCAGTTCATGGTGGTGAGAAGACAGAAAGAGACATTATAGTGGACCAGGATGCAGAGAGAGTAAGATGGGAACCACTGGCCGATGTAGCTGGGAAAGATTGGCACCAGCTGCGTTCTGCAGTCCAAACATTCCACAGGCTTGCCAGCTGGTAATGGACATTTCAGACAGAGCTTGGGAAGAGGGGAAGGTGGCAGATGAGATCTAAGCTGCAGTGTGTCACCACTGGGAATCTGTTTAAAAAGTGGAGGTTACTGGGGCTTTACCAATATAAGTGGCTGAGGTTAAAACAAAATGTCAAGAGGATCAATGCAACTGGACCTGACTTCTGTTGCAGAAGAGACATCAAGACAAAAGTAACACAGGAAATGGAAGCCAATGATGAGTCCATTTCATAGAAAACAACAAACAAACAAACAAACAAACAAAAAGGGTTGACACTCCCCAAAGACTGAACTGTTTCCAGAAATCATAGCAAAATTAGTAATACCCCTGGATGTCATTTATGAATATATACTTAAGCCTGCTATGTGGACTTGGTCTGTTTTAAGTTCAACCTGCCTTTCCAAGAACAATGTAGTGCCTTATATAGTACATGCAATCAGCTTTTATATCCAAACTAATGCATAGATTTAATATTGTTATATATTATTTCAAGTTCCTGACCCAGAATAAAGTATTGTGTATTTGTGTGTTTTGATGATTACTTGCTGAAAGAATCCAACAAGTAGGATATTATGTTATAGATGCACCAAACACCCATTTGTATGCTGGAAGTAACCTGTGGATATAGCTTGATAGCATCATTTTGGAGTAATGTTTGCTTTTCTGAGTGCTTCAGGGTGATGGTGTAGAGGTCAGTCAAGTTTGTTCCTTATACAACTCTGCTAAGACTTCTGTTAGGAATCCATTATCTTTTTCTACCACACTTTTCTATGCTGCTCAATGAATACACTGTCAATCAAAGCAAAGTGTGTGGTTTTTTCCTTAATGCAGCATAGAGTCATTTTGGTGTTTCTGGGGTTATCCTTAATGTGTTAACCAGCACAGAAAACATGTTTACGAATGTGGAATATTCTGAGACTTGTGAAGAAGCTGTATGTGGATGGCCTAGCTGCTAACGTTTGTTGTTCTTTCAGATGACCCTGTTTTCATAGCCAGAACCCACAAGGAAGCTCAGAACTTTAAGTAGCTATAGATAGTCCTGAGGGATCGTATATCCTCTTCTGACTTTTGTGTGCACCATACATATGCACTTGTTACACACACATACATTTGAGCAAAACATTCACAAACATAAAAACATTTTTAAAACACAAAAGAAAAAAATTGAAGTGAAGATACAATTGGAGAAGGGCATTTACCTTTATGCAATATGGATAGAAAGAGTTCCATAAATACATTCTAAAGAAAACTCAATTGTCACACGAAGGAACTCTGCTGTGTCTTCTTTTATATAAGTGACACTCACCCAATGGGTTTTAAATACCACATGGTTTCACATTGTTTCAGAATGGCCACAAAACACCGATGAGTTTTCTTGGAAGGGAATGCTGGAATATGTTAAAACAGGAAGAATAATATCTGGATTGATTTTTTATGAAACATTTATTTGTTTGTGTATGTGTGTTGTACTCACATGTATGATTGCCAACATGTACATATGAAGGTCAGAAGACACACTGCCTTGGTTGGTTCTCAACTTCCTCCATATGGCTTCCAGGAATTGAACTCATGTCTTTAGCCTTGAGATCAAGCTCTTTTATAGGGAGAGCCATCTCACCTGTCTATTCTTAATACTTTTCTGATATTTTAAATAAGATGATATGTAAAATAGTAATGGATGTATTTTATGGTCTATAATCTAGTACAGTTTTAATAGTAAGCAAGAGAAATGTTTTTATTTGTATCAGTAGGGCTTTGATGGGCCACCAGTGACTATCCCTTTCTCATTTTGCCCAATTTGAACTTTTACAACATATTCTCGAAGATCTTATAGCATTTACTGATTCATTCTTCTGACCATGAAAAGCAGTTTCAAGCCATATTATAAGATATGTCTTTAAACATTTTACTTTCACTATATATTTCTAATTACAGCCACAGAGTTGTTATATATGAGAATCAAGAATTTTCTACTAATGAACAACTCTCTTCTTTGTCTATCTTATCAATATCTTTCACATAAATCATTTAAATTATTCTATGTATGTATGTGTTAATCCATTTGTTTTAAATATTAACTGTGTGGTTATTAAATATCATGCACTTTCCCAAGGGTTTTCCACATCATAATAGATTTATCTCTTCCATAGTTTTTTTTTTGTGTGTGTGTTGGTATTTTTCCTACATGTATGTTTGTGTGGTGTGTTCAGATCTTATAACTACAGACAATTCAATTGTTAGCGACCATGTGGGTGCTGGGAATTGAACTCTGGTCCTCCAGAAGAGCAGTCAATACTCTTAAACATTTGCGATCGTTCCAGTCCCAGATTTATCTCCTGCAATATCTCTTCAAGATAGCCATTTTGTTAGCTGCTGTTCTGCAAATGAGGCTCAGGTACTGAGGTTATTTATTTACTTAGAATCATGAGTGTATATCTTGGGATCAGTCTCAAGTAAATTGCCTCCACAATCCATGATATCAAACATGATACTATCTCATCTTCCGCCCCCATGACATAGTTGAAGTTCCACATTGCAACCAAAGCTGACTGATGACATTGAAGATGGGCACATGCTATCTGTGCTAGACACATTCCGATGCTGGGCTCTCTGTTACCTTGAGGATTACCTTACTTTTTATCCTTGCCAGTTTGTAATAGCCACATGTATTTCTCCGATGAGTAAAATGTAGACGGATGTGGAGTATGTCATCTCTGATATAAATATTTAAGAGCATTGCTCAACTCTACAGTCTTTGACTTTCTATGGTAAAATAAGAAGAGTATACTGAGTGGGAATGCCATAAAATCAAAGTAGCTCAGAATACTGAGTTTCTACTTAGATGGCAATTTCCTGGGAAAGCTGCCCGGTATCATTCATATGAATCAGAACTAAGTATTTGAGATGTTAAGCCACTGAAATTGTAGAGCTACTTCTTCAGGTGCCATAATACAAACCAATGATTCTCTACTAGAGGGAATTTTGTCTTCCGAAGGTTATTTGGCAATGCCTAAAGATAGTTTTGATTGTCACAGTGGGAGAGGATGCCTTCGCTAGCAGCTAGGGATGACGCCAGAGATGCTGCTAGGCATTTTACAATGCATAGTAGTCTCTGCAATAAAGAAATACCTGACACAAAAGGTCAGTAGTGCTGAGGCTGAGGAACCCCGGTGACCTAGACCATCTTAAAACACTTATTGAGTCACAATGGGCAGGAGACCTGTGAAGCAGTTAAACAGAGATAGCCTATGCTGATCAGGGCTTCAAAAGTCACCAGGGAGAAACTTCACTTTAAGACATGCATTCTATATTTACTTTCTAAGTGGAGACTGAATACAGCTTACCTGCGTAATTTCTACAGAACTGAACTTCATAAACAAACCATTTATCATTGTTGCACAGAAGAAAAAAAGTTCTGCCTCTGTGCTTTCCATTCACGATCCTCTGCACTTCCTTTTTAAAGCAGTGGCTCCTCTAAGATGTTACAAAACCTTGCAGAAATACAAATTATCAGCCAGCAGCATAAACACATGAGGTTAAGTGGTGTTGCCAGCCATGGGGGATGGAGTTTCTCCTGTGACTGACTCCTGCCAATTATAATTAGGCACATGAATTCCTGGACTTAGAAAATAAGATTTTTAAGAAATAGTTTCACCTGGGGTTTCTGCCTTTATTGTTTCTGAAGAAGTTGCAAAATACCTAGGTCGTGGAAGCAAATGACTCATTTCAAATGTAAAGACTTTAGACACTGTCTTTGGGAACTACCCAAAGGGCATGTTCTTCACTTAGCAGCTACTGAAACACACTGAAAGTTCTACTGTGAAACAGTGTTAGCCTGGGAGAGTGAAAGGTCTAGGATTTTGATGTTTCCAGAACAGGGCTTGACACATTTTCTATTCTACCAGTGAATAATTCACTATTTTGGGATGTACTTGGGAACTTCATTAAGCCAGCAATAATAAGAGAAGGTAACAATTTCCTAAATATTCCTGTAGATCCAAGAAAGGTATTTTGGGGCTAAAGTACTATGTGGGTGGCAATGAATTTCCAATAGAAGAGGAAAACTTTTTCCTCTATGTTGGCTTTAAAAAAAAAGTTAACAGGAATAAAAGTAATTTGTCAATGTAGAAAAATTCTTGGTGATCATATGGTAGTCCTTTATGGTAGATGCTTCAGTTTCCAAACTGGTGCTGTAGAGAGAGGCCTTTGAACTTACACTAGATTCTTGTTTTTATTTCAGTGAAATTCATGTGTTTTACAATAAAAAGAACTGAGGAATATTTCATGTAACCAGTGGGAGAAAATCTTTAGGTCCCTGATACCTCATGAGTTAACAAGCACAATTTGTGCTTTATGATGGTCTTTTTTTTTGAGTTTGAAATGAACTTTATTCAAAACTCTGATCTATGATCTACCAAGTTAGCGTTTTCCACCAACTCGGGGAGCAGAGGCCAAACATCCAGGAATGTTCAGGCAGCACAAATTTGTCTGGGGGAGAAAGTAGTTCACAAAGTGGGGTAGGAAGGGAAGCAGGAGTACATCCCGTCAAAGTTGGGGAGCAGTGTATATCAGCAAAACAAGTATGAAATTGTTGAATAACTAATAATAAAATACAAATTAGATACAGGGCAGGAATATTAGGGGCCTTGGTATAACTGCTGGGAGTTTCAGGAGCAAAGCAGAGCATGCAGGAGAGCACAGATACGGAAACACTGAAGACGTAGTGTATGAATAGAACTTCTGTGAAACTGGCATTGTTTATAGCTCATAAAACACTCCCATTTGACTAAGGATTTTCAACCAACAAAATGCAAAATTTTGATGGCATCTTCAAATAACTAACGTGGCTAAATCACTGAAACATGGCACAGCTACAGGTTACCTATTCACTGCCAGTTAATTTGGATTTCTAACTTAAAATTAAATGACTTCTCCATTTCACTTTTGCCTTAGTAAAATATCCAAAGCATCCAAATAGAAAAGTGTTCAGTCATCTCAAATTGTTATACTTCATCTGACATGAAGAAATAACTGTACAGAAGGAATATGGAGGAAACAAACCACAAATTTGTGCTGAATTCTATTCATTCCTTGCCTTGACTCTTAATGTCCTTTTTCTTGTCCATAGCACAATGAACTGAGATGTTCTTGGGTTACTGTAGTCCCTGAAGTCTGATATACAAGGCTCCCTGATGTTCTCACTCTCTGCTGAATGAAAACATTATGCTGGTTTGATTTTGGTTTTACTTTGCAGCATAGAAGAGGCACCCCCTATGTCTCTTCAAAGAACCAGTCCTTCCATATAGGTTTGGACCCATGAACACCACTCACTGATACATTAAGTAGATGATAACTCACAGCACAAACACAGAAATGAGAATCATTTATAAAGGACACTGCCTTGTCATTAAAGCAACTGACCATTGTCAGGGCTACGAACTAACAGAGGAAGGATGCAGGTGCAGACAGAGATCACTTGGCATCGACATGGACATGCCAATGAATGTACAATGCATCACCACCCTGAATGATATTGTCTGGGTAGAATGTGATGGTGTACATTGAATCACAGCAACTGGGGTAGAGAAAGGGATGTTTGTTTCTTGGATGGATCTATGTGTAAATTATAAGTTTTCCTTTGTTTTCCCCTCATCTTCGGGCTGTAAGTTCTCAACATTAAGTGAGGCATCAGTGAAGGCACCTATATATCAGCGTTTAAAAACCCAGGCTTAAGTTGAATCCTATTAAAACCAGACAAGCCCTGGCAAATCACAAAGGCTTCTTCTAAACAGCAGCGTGTCTGAAGCAGGGATTGAATTGGAATATGACAAACGGCTGGGAAATGAGAGGATGGAAATAGCTGGAGGTTTTACTGAAGAAGGTGGTCATGAAAGGAAGAGATAAATTTAAATGGAAGGAAAATACTTTTAGGGGAAAAAACATTATTTCAAATGTACATTATGGCTTTGAATAAATGTGTGATTTTTTTCCAGTCTTGAGAGTTAAATCGGATTCCTATCATACTGAGAAAGTTTACTTAATATTTTTAGCCTTTAGCCTATGGAATTTAAGGCAAAAAATATAATGTTCTTCAGAGTCTGGACATTTTTATTCAATCTTTTTATGATAAGTTGTTTCTATATATTTGATCAAGGTGATAGATATTCAATAAATGAGAAACCTAGTATAGCTAGCTCAGACCCTTGAACACCTAAAATTATGTATTAGAAAAAAGGCAGCAAGCAGCTGATGCCATCCACTTAGCTTTATCCTGATTCTGATAGATTTAGAGGCTTGGAATACAGGCACTAGTGAAACTCATCTCTTTTCAGTCAGTTTGCATTATCCCACTCAGGGTCCTTGGCAAAATAAAGTGCCCCTTTTATGTGGATTTAAATGTGCACTTAGACCAGAAAAGTGCATGTGTATTCTGTGGGAACAAACAGCATCCTACGGTTAGATACATTCTTTGTTACTGTAGTCTCTACGTAAGTACAAACTCATTTTGTTTTTAAAAATGTCCCCCTCTAAATGGCTCTTTTACCTGTAGTGAAGACACAGACCTGAGCTGCAGTAAATAGATTTCTCTACAGAATGTTCTTACGCAAAACCAGTAATGAATAGATGTATTTCTTTTGCCAAACTGTTTCACATGGCTTGTGTTTTCATCCCAGTTCTGTGAACTTCACAGAAATATGTGACTCATGAGGAGAAAATATTCTGATTTCACACTTGGGAAAACTTTATCAAATATTTATAAACACAAAATAAGTTCTTCTCTATATGCATGTTATTAATATACACACAGCTATTTCTGTGCTACATGCACAGGTTAATACACACAGACTCATATTCAGTTACTTCTATTTTACATACATACATCATTGACAAACACATGTTCACTCCGGCTCTACATGCACATCACAGAAATACACAAGCCCAAACAAGTATGGTCCCACACATCATTCTCTAGGTAAATAATGTCATATTAAAGCAGTTTCACAGGAAGTATCCCAGATGATATGTTTACTATAGTAAGTGTGTCTTTCATACCCTCTGTCTTTGAAGCAAGAGCTAGACACTCTTAAGAGCTAAAAGTATACAATGGAAGAAAGAAAGCGTCTTCAACAAATGATGCTGGCATAACTGGATGTCAACCTGTAGAAGAATGAAAATAGATCCATATCTATCACCATGCACAAAACTCAAGTCCAAGTGGATTAAAG
>LOEQ01002362.1:264661-284689 GCA_001685075.1 Bramus lutescens | reverse complement strand
TCTGTTTGGATGCTCTCCTTCCTAGACCTGGATGGAGGGGGGAGGACCTTGGACCTCTTTGGACTGTAAAGGGAGGGGGGGTAAATGGGAGGAGAGGGAGGAGGTGGAAATTTTTAATAAAATAAAAAAAAAACTTAAAACTGAATTTTTCTTGTGAACCTTCAGGAGCTACATTTGTTCTACATATATCATCTTAGCTGATTATCTAGAGTTGTTTCATGGGGAATAATCAAAAAGTCATCAAGAGGTCAATAGATTACTCCTTTGTGTAAACCAAATTGAAATTCCTCTGTCTTCTGCATTGCCTTTCTTGTACTCATGTTAGAATGCTTATTGCCCTGTGTGCCCTGTTTATTTTTTTGCCATGGTTTCAAATTCCAAAAGTTTCTCATCTTATCTTAAATGCGTAATCCAAAACCTACCCTAAGCCTTTAAATCACCTTGACTCCCTCCAACCAAACCACCTTGTAAAAGACTAGTTGTTATACAGTCAGTTTTCTTTACCAAAAAAACTTTGTAACTAAATTTAGAATCACCTATTTACATCTACTTTCCTATTATTTTTATGCTTATATAAGCTCCCTTATATAATATACCATGTTAGTCATACACTATTAATATTTAAATAAAAAGAAAAATCATTCTAACTACAGAGTTGGAGAGCTAACAGGATATACTTGGAGTTTTTCAGCTCAACAGAAGAATTCTGCAGAAAAGGTTTTACCAAGGCGATATAAAGCAGGTAGCAACTTTCTTAGCTTCTTACTTGCTGGCCCAGTTTCTTTGCACCTGGGGACTCCTGGGGCTCTTTGTTTTGATGATTGGAGAATTGAGTTTTACAAATTTAGTACTAGCTGCAAAAGGTTGTAATTTGAGCCAAAACTGAAATGTAAGTTTTGAGTTGAGGTATTATTTCAGAATTATTTTTTTTCTCTTCAAAGTAGGATCACTGAGGATTTCAGTTAAACAAAACAAACCTTATTTTTCTTGGGAAATAAATGACGTGAGAAAAATGAAAATAACAGAGAAAAATCTTAGTGTGAACTTGGTGATGCTTTGCTGCCAAGAGGGAAGTGGAGATAGGTTCTGACCTCTGATTGAAAGAACAGAAAAATGAGGAGCATGGAAGATTTAGAAACGCTGGGAACTGGAAATCTGATTGAAAAATAGGAAGAGAAAAGAAAGCTAATCTCAGTGGCATGGTCGATGGGCTCAATGGGCTAAAAGAAGATGAATCAATGGCTATCAGTTTAATCATCTACATATTTAACCTTCTGATTAGGAGTCAAAGACAAGAAGTCTTTCAGAGTTAGAGTTTCTACTGCTGTGAAGAGACACCATGACAACAGCTACTCTTATAAAGGAGAAACATTTAATTGGGTGGCTTACAGTTTCAGAAGTTTAGTCCATTATCATCATGGTGGGGCATGCTGGCATGCAAGCAGATATAGTGCTGGAGCTGAGACTCCTACATCTTGATCAAAAGGTAACAGGAAGTGAACTGTTTCACTAGGTGTTGCTTGAGCATGTACAAAACTATTAAATCTGGCTCCACAGTTACACACTTCTTCCAACAAGGCCATACCTCTTAATAGTGCCACTCCCTTGGGGGGGGGAATATTTTCTTTCAAACCACCACAACGTCATATGATATCTCATATACTTGGAAGAGCTGGTCATAGCGACATCAGCAAGTATTCTCAACGAAAGTCATGCATGGTACATCTTGAAATAGGTTTAAATGCTATGAAATGGTTTTATGAGCTCTTGTTGTACCTTGTATCACACAATAATTGTTTTTCTTTTTCCTTAAAGCTAGTTACATGAGCTTTTTTTTCTTTTTTTCAGTTCTATTCTGGTGAAAACATTGATAGAAACTAAAAGTATCAATTTAAGTATTTGTTCTAAGGATGAGAAGAGTTGTGAGAGCAACAATTATGTTTTAAGTTTTAATTATGGGGTCTAGGAAATCCATAAAACAAATATGCCTCTAACCAGGAAGCCCAAGCATAGCTACTTCCTGAAATGCTGGTGGCTGTTTTATACGGAAGATAACAAGCACATGTCTTTACTTCACTCAACAAGTTTGTTTGATGCAACTGCACAGGATGTGCTTAATCACATGCAGATGGGAGATACATAGGCAGGAAATACATCAGTGTATGTGCTTACCTATGATCGGACCTGATGGGAAATATGGTAGCCTTATGGGTTTGCTTTTATAAGCCTCTACAAAATGTGACTTAGTGCCATTTTCAGGGAACCCTGGAATGGATCTGACTAGATTCCATAATCCTAACCAGTATTTAATTAACATACTTTAAATTTGATTCAAAAGCTGTCAGACTGCTCTTTCTCTCCCTATTTTCAGGTTTAACAGAAATTTTTAATTGTATTAGTTCTTTAGTAATTTCATATGATGCACATTGATCTTATTCCTATCTCTTCCAGCTGTTATCAGTTACCAATAGCATCTTAGCTCATGGTGGGACTTCATGCCCAGATTCCTTCTCCCTGTTGAGATTTTGTCTGACCATAGCTTACAAATGCTGCCACAACTGCTGTGAATTGGTGTGCGCAACTACTCTTCTGTGTCTGCAAATCATTGTTTCCCTGTGTTCCTCAGGGATTCCAGAACCTTGGAAAGAGAGAAGTTGTTTTTTTAATTCTTATCACATTTTTTTAATTTATTTTTTATTCTTTCCCTTCATTGGTAGCTATTCTTGGATGTCAACTCAACCACATCTGAAACTGATTAAAACCTTCCATCTAGGTGTGCCTGTGAGGGACTTTTTTAAAAATTAGATCACTCAAAGTGGGAAGACTCACTTTTAATCCAGATCTTCTGAAATGGGATGACCCACCATTAATTAACCTGGGCTATACTTTCTGCTGGCAGCCTGTATAAAGGACACGTAAGAAGGAAGCTTGCTGTTTCTTTTTCTGCTTGCCCTTACCCTTGCTGACAAGTCCATTCCTTCACTGGCCTTAGATTCTACTTGCTGGAAATTCTGTTGTGTACCAATGATCACCTGAGACATTCAGCCTCTGAATGTCTCAAGACTGAACAACTATTGGATTATTGGACCTTCTGTTTTGGTAGACAGCCATTGTTAGTCTAGCCGGACAACAGCCTGTAAGCCATTCTAAGGTATCCCCTTCATATAGATACACATATGTGTGTGTATAAATATATATGTGCTCATATATATGAATGAAAATATATATAATATATGTGTGTATGTGTATATTCATCCTATAAGGTCTTTCCCTCTTGAGAACACAAGCTAACATACCTCCCCACTCCTTCCAACCTCCCTACCCACCCAATTTCAAATTTTTCCTCTCCCTATCTCTCTCAAAAGGAAGGAAAAAATCAAAACAAATGAAAAAAAAAACAAAAAGATATTTGCATTTGGTATCTACTGGGAAAGGGAAAAATCATCTTCTCCAATGCTGTCTGTAGGTACATCAACCACACTTTAGCACAGATCCGATTACTAGGAGCAGTTGGCCAACAGAATTTGGACTTCTCTATGTGTGGGTTTATGTGTGTTTGTGTGCCTGCTTTTCATTTTCTTTTGGTGTGGTGGTTTGTTGGGGTTTATGGTTAGTTGTAGTTTTGTTTTTCAGTTTTTGAAGAGGGAAATTTTTGATCAGTGTGTTTCAGCCAACTTCTGGAGGAAATGAGAGGTAAAATAACTTAGAGCATTATTCAGGTGACATTTTAGAGAAAAAAAATGACGGTCTTCCTACAATTTGTTAAGAAGTGACTGTGCTTGGAAGCTTTTGTTACTCTGTTTTCTGATCTTTATAAACCTCTGCAGAGACTGGGAAGGCACAGCCTGTACCCAGCGAACTATTAGGTGCCTTACTGGTGTGAAGCAAAGCAGTCCACAAAATTTAGAACTAAGTCTACTTATTATATAATAACAGAACAATTGTTTTAACTTTTGCTCAAGCAAAAATTTTCATATTTAATCATCCTTTATTGAAATTCTCTTCATGCAAATAGTTCAAGGTAAATTATTCATAGAATAGGAGAGATGGAAAGATTTGCAAGGCTGGAAGGATTTGAGCTCCAAAACAAGGAAGAACAAGATTAAAGAACGTTAGAATTTTTTGTGTGTTTTAAGTACTTTCTTTGTTTTCCCAGTCATGGATGGGTCCCTGCTTTAGAAAAACCTTAGCGACCAATCTGTACCATTTGGGGAGCTTAATTTTTTCTCTTATGTATAAATAGAGGGCTTATTACACACAGATATCTGAAGTAGCCATTTTCCCCTCAGTGGATACACATAATTCTACCCCAAAGCAAAGAAACAGTGTCTTAATTAGTTTGTACAATCTGATCTTGAGTAAAAACACAGGTTTCATTAGTGTTTTGTACATTTTCAAATTATTTACTAAAACCTCTGTAGCCGATTACTACTCCAGGAAATGTAGGATCCCAGATCCCCCAAGTTGTAAGGAGATTTCTGGACCCTGGGGAACAATTAATAAGAAATAAAAGCGGCAACAAGGGTGAAACCCAGCCAATTCTATCACAATTAGGCTTTTATTAAGCTCCAGAATACAACTTATTTTTCTAATAAAGAGTGCATTTTAATATGTCTGGCATTTTACTGTTCTACTTACTTCTCATTTGTACAAGATTATCTTATCAAGCTATGGTATTTTTAGCCTCTAGGACAGTTACCTTCCTTCCTCAGGCACACCCCCAGAAGCAATTACTTCTTTAATTAGCTTTGGCTCATTAATCTTTACCTCCTCTTCTTTGCTTTCAAATAGAGGGGGACTCCTCACCTCCTGTGCAACATGATATAGACAATGCAAGCTTTGCCTCTCATTCACTTACCTTAATTGAATGAAAATATTCTTCAAGGACAGCTGTCTCAAGAATTCAAATCAAGGGACATCTGAGAGGGATAAATAGAGTATTTTTAGAGTTAAAGCAAATCAAGTGCATGCATGCTCATATGTGCCTGCAATTGCTGCTGAGTGAGCCATACGGGCTGTGAGAATTGGTTGACAAACATAAAACACATGTATTGGGAGGCAAGATCAGTAGCCAAATCTGATCAATCTGGTATCACCTCCGTTTCACACCATATGCTTTTATGTTCCTGGGATTCTTTCTTCCTCTTGCCTTTTAAAGCTCTTCTCAGCATTTAGAGGTCTCCTTGTGCTCTATATTTAAGGGACACCATTGTATTGCATGTCCAGATAAAGAAATTCTCTTCTTTTGACAAGTCATGATATGTTTTCTAACCCTGTCATACATGTTCTCACTTATTTATTCTGTCTAGTTTCTGACTTTAAAGTGAGCTGTCCCCTTTCTGCCTTCAAAGTATTGAATTTGATTTTTAAAATGGTGTCTCTATTCCATTATCTCTCCCAGTCAATCAGTATCATTTTGCATCAGATGTTTTTCCTCTACCACAAAATGTCTGTTTTCATTTCCCTCTCCTCTATTTGTCATTTACAGACCATTTCATTATATCCCCTTAGTTTACTTTGAAGGGTGTTGATGGAGTTGATTTGCTCTGTAAACAGTCAAACAACTTGATAATTTTGCTTTCTTTCTTTTCTTAAAAATGTGTGTTTGGTCACGCATTGATTACATATTTTTTTTTTTGTTTTGGACGTACCTGATAATGATGAAAAGATTTAAAAATATTATTAATTGGTAAAATTTTAAATAATGTCTTGTGATAAGCAACACATGGTAGCTTATCCCAAATACCAGGCATTATGGAAAAAGTATTTATAGAATGTTACTTATAGAATATTTACTGAGTTTCTCCATCCTCAGGGGTGTCTGTGTAGCTACAGGTCACTTTTCCTTATTGGAAACAGCAACTCTGCTTCTCCCTAATGTCACATGATCTGTTGAAATAGGAAGAATGAGAATGATTTGGCTACCTCCTGTGAATGGTGAGGCCAACTCTCATATCTGGACTTTTCTATGGTTAACACTAATGTTCGCACAAGATGTATTTTTATTTCCTATCTAGAAAGCAACTTATAGTATAGGTCACACTGCACTAAAGGAAAACATTTAAATTCTCTTTATTCAGAAAGCTTAACCAGAAAGCACCTAGATATCTAGGAAGCTAGTCTTCTGTCCTCAGGATCCATTTGCTCCCTTTTGAGAAAAATACCCAGAAGGCTTTGTTCCGTTGTCCTTTGGTCCTGGCCCTTAGCTATTCTGAGATATCTTAACAGCGTTTTGGAAATCAGCTGCTCTTAAGTGTTCAAATGGGAGTGAAAAGTTCCAGCACTTAGATGAAAATCTCCATTAAGTTTGCATTAATATGACATCTTATGTATTTATTAGAAGACTCAATATTGCACCTTTTGTGTAGCTTGTATTTCAGACACTATACTCAGCATGATGACAGCTATCATGACAATGACCTTGTCACGTAGCTTGCCTAACATTTAAATATTTTAGTAATCTGTAAAATAATTTTGGAATCTTCAAAAGTCTATTAGACAAATTAGTGGATGTTACAAAATATTCTTTTACTTCTCTGTGAGTAATATCCTTTGCAGACATTGCAGAATATCCCAGTATATGCTTTTCATAGTTATTTTTATTACTTAAGTTAGTTATGTAATAATTTCATGCATTTATATGTTGCATTCTGATAATCTCTCTTTAACCTTATTGAATCTGTCTCCCATTCCATCACTTCCCTCTCCCCCTTAATAGTCCCTTTCCTAGATTCCTGGCTTTGGGTTTTGTTTGTGACCCATTTCGTTTAACTAGTTCCATCTATGTGACAACTGGATTGGAACCATTTAGTGGAGCCTAGTGGAGTTGCCAGTTGTTACATAACAGAAGTCAATGAATTCTCTCTTTAAGTCTATCAGTAGAAAAGAGTCTAACAGTGGGAGGTAGTGCCCCTGAGTCCCTTTGTCCATCCATGCGTGGCTACTGACAAGCCCTTTTTTTTTCTGACCCAGTGCAGACTTTTGCAGCTGCTATGAGTTTGTGGATGTGTGGTGATGTTTTGTCCAACAAATGTCATTTTATAGCCCATCACTTAATCTTCTGTTTCTTATGCCCTTTCTCCTCTATTCTCTGCAATGTTCTCTGAACTTGACTTCAGTGTACACTTTATAAAATGTTTTAAAACAAATAAATCTTCAAAATTTTCTGCGTGTTTTCCTTAAGGCACACAGAAGTATGAGAGTGTTGGCAGACAACTGAAATTTTAGATTTGTTTATCTAAATGTAAGGTTCTTAACCCTGGCTTCCTACCTTTTGCTCACTCATTTTTTTCATTCCTGAAACATTTTCTCTGATGTAGGCTTTTGCTGGTATGTAGCCAGGTAGGCTTCATATTCACTATGATTTCTAGGCTGGCCTCAAACACTTTATCATCTTGCCTCAGCCTCCTGTTTAGCTTGGATTATGAGATCACATTACCATATCTGGAACATGTCTGATACTTTCTATGACAGTTATCCATAAAAATATGCTTATATTCAGAACAGACTTTACTAAGCTTTTACAAATGCATCTCTCATCTTATCATCACATCAATCATAGTTTAAAATATTTTCATATTCCTAAAAAGATGATTGATGCTCCTTTACTCAGCTGCCACCCATAACCTGACCAAAAACACTCACTAATTTGGTATCTCTTCTTCTAGCTGCTTAAATACAAAATGTCCCTCACAGATTCATATACTGGGCATTTGGATACCAGCTAATGAACTTTTGAGAAGTGATTGAATCACAGTATTTCTAAATGAATTGATTCTTAGAGTTGTGTATGGTACCATTTTATGCAAGAAATGAAAATTGGGAAGTGGAGTTTGCTTGGGTGACCTAGAGTGTTGGAGGAGGGACCACTTGTTTATCCCAGGCACCCAGAACCAAAATAACCACACAGAAACTATATTAATTAAAACGTTGCTTGGACCCTTAGCTCTAGCTTCTTATTGGCTAACTCTTACATCTTAATTTAACCCATCTCCATTAATCTGTGTATCACCACATAGCAGTAGCTTACCGGAAAAGTTTCATCACATCTATCTCCAGTGGCAGCTCCATGACATCTCTCTGACTCTGCCTTCCTCCTCCTATGCTATAGGCCAGGCTAGTTCTTTATTAATTAACCAATAAAAGCAACACATAAACAGAAGAACCTCACAAACCATTTCCCCCTTTCTATTTAAACAGAAAGGAAGATTTTAAATTTAGCATAGTAAAATTATATATAACACAACAGTTATTAAGCAAAATTACAGTTATAATATTTATATCTATTATATCTTTTATAATAACTACAGAAAACCATAACTATCAATTATTTAACTCCATCAAAGACTCCATCCATAAAGACATATTACATAAGTAAATAGGAAGTACATCATGAGCAACTTCCAAAATGTTAGAATTGACAGAGACATCTTGCTACCTGGACAGTCACCCAAAGTTCTTCTGTATAATTTGGGTACTCACCTTTAGCCCACAGGCCCATAGGACCCAGCAGACTTCTCCACAAATCAGGAAATTTCAAAGACAGTTCCACCTATAGTGGCAGTTTGTTCATTGCATTTTTCTGTGCCCTGCAGAATGTCTAACAAACACTTTCATGAAACAGGAACCCCAAAGGACCATCTCACGTTTAGGCAAGTTTAGCAGTTAATTCTCTGTGGGTCCTGCATTTCTAGTTAAGCAGTCCAGGCAAAAGGAGTTTCTTGCCCAAATGGCTAGCAAACTCAATAAGGAGCCTCTTCAATGCCCATCTTCCTCTTGGAGTAAGTGGTGCTGCCAGGAGATGTGTCTCATTGTCATGAAAAGTCCTAAGTTATTAAAACATTTTAAATGTTATATTCTGAAGGTCTCTGAAAGATTTGAAGAATACCTATCTAACTGAAATATTTCTTTATATATCTAGAAAATCTAACTAACATGACTACAAGCTTGACTATTATAGATGAGTTTCTATTAACTTATATTTTTGATTATACATTACATTTTTAAATGAGCTACACAAACACAATACCTTAATCAAGAACAGAAATATACATATAACAAAATTGACCTTAAATTTGTACCAATAAACCAAGATCTATACCAATGCAAGTCTTTTTAGCATATCCCCCTTTAAATATAAACAAACATTTATAAACAATATTTGAGAATATGGGCGTAGTTTCTCTAAACTGCTTCCTGCTGTTCAGTGGGTGAAGTATTTTCTTTGTGGGGGTGTTCATAGCAACCTTTTGGGGGATTTTGTTCCATCAAACATTATTGGTCTGAAAGCAAACCATACAGTCTCATCTTCTGTGGAAACAATAGATGAACCTCTTCCAAAGCAACATATACTTAGACCCAAAGGAAGTAATGATACCTTTATAACATGCTTATTTAACTTAGCAGCCCATACAATGAAATCTCTCTCTGTACTTAACTAATTTACAGTCAAAAAATTCAAAGATAACACAATAATATATATAATCTAGACTCTCTGTGAATTTTCCATTTTTACATGACTTAGTTTTCTTTACTACTTTTAATTTATGACTGTTTGTACTCTGTCTAATTAAAGACTTTCAGTGTTTTATAAACCATTTACTTCTTTTTAAAACCCTCTAGATTCTTTTTCTTCCCTCTTCCAAGTCTACATACATTTATCCAACACTTAGACCCATTTAGAGGTCTTTTAGGTATGAAACTGTCCTACTATGTATCTGTAATTCTTTACTGTCCAGGAGCACTTCTTAAAATGCTAAGTGCTTCTTAAAAAACTTAAGCTGCACAATTGCTAGAGGAAATATGGAAGTGCCTGCTTGTTCCTCCCAGTCCAGCATGGCGAAGCTGCTCTTGACTCTGAGAGACATGCGCACAAACCCTGAGACTTTCTCAGGCACACAGCCAGTCCATGTCAGCATTAAGCAAGCTGCATCAGTCTGCTCACAAACCCCACTCAAATGGTCTGAAGCCGGACCTCCTGCCTGAAAGAGTCAGAGCTTGTGTTGGCAGGACAGCATAGAATGCGAGCATTTCAAAATGCTATGGCTGAATCGGGAAAACCTCTCGTAAAGGACCCATGCCTCTGCTAGCTTCTAGCAAACAGAGCCAATCCAAGATAATGTCGCTAACAAATCATGCTTAACTCTGTTTGTTCTTTTGTGTCTAGAATTAAGTTTTAAGCTTTCTCAGGTTTTTACGTGGATTAGTTGGTGAAGTAGGTGCCATTCTGTTGGAGGAGGGACCAATTGTTCATCCTCGCCACCAGGAACCAAAATAACCACACAGAAACTATATTGATTAAAGCATTGCTTGGCCTTTAGCTCTAGCTTCTTATTGGCTAACTCTTACATCTTAATTTAACCCATCTCCATTAATCTGTGTATCACCATGTGGTAGTGGCTTACTGGCAAAATTTTATCATATCTATCTCCAGTGGTGGCTCCATGACATCTCTCTGACTCTGCCTTCCTCCTCCTATGCTATAGGCCAAGCCAGTTATTTATTCATTAACCAATAGAAGCAACACACAGACAGAAGGGCCTCCCACACTACTTGAGCATTGGAGGTTTGACCTTGAGGTCTGTTTATTTTTCCCCAGGATCTTTCTTATATCCTTTTTCTTTTCTTCCTGTCCACCATGATGAGGTAAACTCCACCGCCAGTCTATTGCTAAAAA
The DNA here is from genome assembly GCA_001685075.1 of Bramus lutescens. Classification (NCBI taxonomy): domain Eukaryota; kingdom Metazoa; phylum Chordata; class Mammalia; order Rodentia; family Cricetidae; genus Bramus; species Bramus lutescens. Next base: position 274,014 of record LOEQ01002362.1, on the reverse strand, counting down.
CTCTGAAAGCATGAGCATAATAAATCATTACTCAATGGTTTCTGTCAGACACTTGATTATAAATAGCTGAGATCCATCACAACTTTGTTCTCCTGATTCTTAGTCTCCTCACCAGTGGGATTATGCTTCTATGTAAGCATTTTTACATAAAACACCGATTTCTATAAGCCTGTGTTTCTCAGTTTTCCATTATCTTAACAATATACCCAAGGTGATCACATGCAGGAAGAGAAAGTGTAGCTTGGCTTACATATTTGGAGGTTTCACCCTAGGAAAAAGTGGCTCATTGATTTTGGTCCTGTTCAGTAGCAGCTCATCATGGGAGTGGTATGTAGTGGATAAAACTATTCAATTCAGTAACAACAACCACAGAGGAAAACTAAAAAGGAAGAAATTGAGCCCCACTAATTTTGTATGGTGGTGGCTGCTCATTTGTTCCCAGCCACTTAGACCAGAAATAATCACACAGAAACAATATTATTTAAATCACTGCTTAGCCAATCAGTTACATGTATTGCTAGCTAGATATTATATTTTTGGCTAACCCATTTTTATTATTTTATATTTTACTACAAGGTTTGTGGCCTACTGGTAAGGTTCTAGTTTACAGTTTGCATCTTTCCTCTCTTGCAGCTTCATGGTATCTCTGCAACTCTGCCTTTTTCTCCCGACATTTGATTTAATTTTCCCTGCCTAGCTCCACTCTTCATTATCACAGACCAAGGCAATTTTTTTATTCATAACTAATAAAAGAAACACATATACAGAAATGCTTCCCACACCACACCTTGATAGGCTTGCCCAGAATGACATGAAGTCTCCCTGACAGGGCCACTTTTTAATGATTCCACCACTTTGCTAATCCGCCACACTGAGGACTAAGTCTTTAGCACATAGCCATGTGGAGGCATTCCTGATCCATACTAGAAGAAAAAGATATTTTTTCATTCTATGCAGTAGCCTTTCTTTTCATTGTTTAGTAATAACCATTGTTTAGTAATATTATATCAGTCTACCATGATCTGTTTATTTCTTCCTCCTGTTTATGGTTATTTTTGTCCTGATTTTAATCAGTGAACATTAATCTCCTAAGAATTTGATAAGGCAAGTTTTTTGTGGAGAAATGAGAAATACATCTTAGAATATCTTCTGAATGAATGTATGAAAGTATTGAACCATCCATTATAGAACTGTAACTTAGTAAAATGCTTAAATGTTGAACACCCTGTTTAACTTTTTCCAAAAGTTGCAATACTCTACACTTTCATCAGCACTGAACAGAGTGATAGGAACTTTATGTTTTTCATTATTCATTTTTGTCAAAAATGTTCTTCAGACATTCATGGGTTTAACAGTGTCTTAAGATGGTTTTGTTTTGCATTTCACTGATGACTGATAGCCATGTATGTTATTTTATATGATTTTGAGAATTCATACCTTATTTTGTTAAGAATGTTTTGGATTTTCATTAGTTTTAAAAATAAACTTTTAGAATTGTTTATGTGTTAACCCCAAATATTCTTTACCAGATATATTTCAATAACTGCATCTTTGAGACAGCCCATTGGAAAAGCAGTTTCTAGTTTTGATTAGAATGCTTCTTGGTGCTTAATTCAGTATTATTATTTTCTGACTCATGAAAAATTTCCACTCTTCTAATGTTATCAAGTTGTTCTTCTCTGTTTTTCTAGAAACTTGACAGAGTTTACGTTCATAATAAGTTGAAGTTTCAAATTACTTTGGCATTTTTGGTGGTCACTTCTTTTTCACCTACCAACTAAAATTCTTCATAAGACATGTGTTTGTATATTAATTGTCAATATTATCTTATTGGTCCTGTTGTCTTTTACCTTGAGCTCCTTGATCATGGTTTATATGACATCTTGAATTTACCATGTACATCTCCCAAAACTCTGAGTTGTCAAATATTTCTTTCCATCTGTATTTCTTCTAATCATTGGTGAGACACTTTCTGTCCTCTGTGTCTCAATTTAAAATATAACCCAAAATTCACATGTTAAAACTCTGTACCTTGATGTGGTTATATTTTGAAGACAGGATCTTTGTGAGGTAACTATAGCTTGAAGAAATCACAAATTTAGGCACTTCTGGTGGGATTGGTACCTTTATAATACCCTAGAGAACTGGTGGTTTCTTCTCCTCCCACTTCCTAAGTGGTGATCAGAGGGACTCCACTTTTCCTAGAGTCCTGAGGCAGAAGGTAATCTCTGTTAAACATTGTTAAATACTAGTAAACACTGTTAAATCCTATTAGAGTTGCTAATTCTATTTTGATCTTTAGCTAATTTTTTTTATTGTAACACTTCTTTTCACACTTTGTGTTAATGATTGCAGTTGTTAAAGGAGAGATTAGACAGCCCTTTCCTTTATAGTTGGGCGGAAAATATTCAGTCAGGCAACCCCTTTATTGGACAATGGCTGACTGCCATCCATGGATCTGGCTACTTTACTTTACTCTGAAGACATTCCAACAGCCAAGACCAGAGCTGAAGATGTGTGCTAGTCACGAATACTGCAGAAAACCTCCACAAACCTCAGAAAGTCAGACAAGTTTTTCTGATGAACTCTGTGTGATTCTTATTACCCTGTTGCTCATCTCACTCAGGACAGAGGAGCATTCCTTAGCAACCAAGCAGAAAATATGAGATGGATGTAAATACAGTCTTTTATGTACATAAATGGCAGTTCTGTGGTTGGGGTGTAGGGTACTAATGCCTTTGCTACATACCCTTTCTGCTTAATAAGTAGGATGTTCAGCTCCCTTTCGAACTCAACTAGGATTTGCCTTCCTGTGCTGTTCCCTCATGATACAGCATTAAATATACAAACATGCTTCTCAGTGTTTCTTTCTTCCTTGTTTTTGGTCTCACCATCAGTTGAGTGGTCCGAGCGGGTAACAGCAACAGAATGGTACCTGTCTCAAAGGCTGCAGTTATCAATGCTGCCGAGATGAAGGAGGTTTAAGAGTCTCAGATTATTTCCAGGATAGGTGGTAGAGACATGATTCTAAAGAAACATGGAGGTTCTTAAGAGCTGAAGACAAGGAAATTGGGTCTTTCAAAGCAGGAAATCTTTCAGGAAGCTGCCGAACCGAACCTCCACATACTAAGCACTGGAATTCTAAAAGCTTTATCACTGGCTAATATAGAATTGAGGCTCCTGACATGTAAGGCCCAGTTACCCAGAATCTATTACAGCAGCTGGTTCTTTCTGTTGCTTTCTGTTACCGCCACTCATACTTGGTGAATAGTGGCTGTCACCACTTATGGTTGCTTTTCAGAAGCCTATGATTACAGTAGCTTCCAAATGCAGGCTGCTGGTGATCTAAGACCAAAGCAAGAAAACTCCTAATAATGGAGACAAGAGCCCCTAGATCTCCAGGTTTGGAGTGCTAATCCTCTGACTCTGCACAGGACATTTAGGGCCTGGGGACTGTCAGCCCCGTAGCTTCTCTCCTAGTCAGTTTCTCTCTGGACAGAGCAAAGAGTATAACCCTACTGAATGGTAACAGCTATAAGAAAACACAGCAAGAAAGGAGTTGCCTAAGAAGTTGCTAAAGTGATCTTTTTCAATTCAGACACTTTGGCACCCTGACGTCTGACATCTAGCACACATACCTGGGAGGAAAAATATTTTTTAATTCAGCTACATTATAAATAATATCTTTCAGTGACAACATGGGCAAAATAATACACCACATCGCTATAAAAAAATAGAATTTCAGGCGGCTTATATAAAATATATGTTACATAAAAACAGGTGACAAATTAGGGGGAAATTGAAAGTGAGCTAATTAAAAACAGACACAAGATAAGGTTTATACCTGTTTGATGCCACAAGATCCTGCATATTTTATTTGACATAGGATACATGCTTAACCTAAGGTTTTCTGTAAGCCAAAGTAGAAAGGAAACATAGTTAGCCAGCTCGTGGTGGCTATTAGACAAAGAGAAGGACAAGGTAAGCAGAGCTATTCTGGTAACAAAGTTTGTAGGCAATTCACCCAGTGGGCATTCAAAACGATGATGGTGTAACATTGGAGAAGAGAATGTGCAATGCCTTTTACTAAGTAGAGCACTTTATGCACCCTCCATACGTTTGGCTGTCATATAGCTTTACAGGCTGGCCTTATGGTAATGCCTCCCCTGGGTTTATACTCTGGGAAGAACAGCAGCAGCAGCATCAACAACAACAAAACCACAAACACAAAAACAACAACAAAAAGACAGGTGGAGGTAGTAGGTCAAAGTGTTTATTCACCTTCACCTCAGTTTGCAGGATTCCTATGGAATAAATCCTCTTGAAGCCTCATCTCTCATTTACTGCAGTAACACCATTTGTCTTCTTTCTTCTTTGGGACCAGCCATGCATTGCTCTCCCTTTCTTCTTTTCTGAACTATGTCTACTGTCAGCACTACCTTCATCACCTAGTCTTCTATTCATTCATTTAGATGTATTTTTTTGATTTCAGCATGGAATACTAGACAATCTATACAATTATACCTTGTAACTGACTTAAATAATTTTGTGGAAAAAAAAACCATAGTGCCAACTGTATTTCGTCCAAAACAACTCAATAGTATTGGACATAGATCTTCAATAATCTGTGCTAATTTATGAATAAAATTTTTGCTATCCATAAAAATTGGGTGTACCCTTGTGTTTCTGAATATAGCATAGACATACTCTGATGTACAATGCATTGCTAACTATGTGAAATTCATATGAAATCACATGAAAAGAAACAATATTCAGAAATGCTATTTTCTCTCACTTTTTTAACTCTAGTGTTTGTCACACATATGTAGAAATAGAAGCTACTGTGCAGATTTGAGCTGGTTCAAGATTTGAAGTTTTATTTTAGGATGGCTTTGTTATTGCAATTCTAGGTTACTAGAGGCCTTCTGGATTTATTTATAGTTTGGAAACTACCCTTTTGTTGACATACATCAAGGATTAAATCTCACATGAGTAGAAAGTAGAAGTGTTTTTGAAAACATGATGAGTTTATAGAGGTAATATCTAAAAACTTAACTTTTGAATATTTGGATCTCATATTTATGTGATATGTATACATTATTAACTATTAAGATGTGTTGGATGTCATACCTCCCTGTGATACTAAAGTGGATGTAAGAAATGAGAAAGTGGATGTCAGAATAAACATTACTAACACCTATTGGACATGCATATATAGATTATATCATAGTAGATTGTTACTCAACATACAAAAGTAATAAGGGTCAATATCAACATTTTTTGGTTCAATTCTTAAAGTTGTTTGTTTTAGTCATTAAAAATGAGAAGTTGACTTTGCAAATAAAGTTATAAACAATATTCTTATGATTCCTCAGGAAATAAATCAATGTTTAAACCATGCTTTTATTTAGAGCTCCACCACGTATTTTGTTTTATTTATGAAAACCCTGAGAAAACACAAGCCACTCTAACATCCCCTTCACTAAGCAAGCTCATGACTCCCAGGGAGTGTGTCGGATCCATGTCTCTGGTAAGAACAACACTAAATTCAATGCTAAATGCAATTTTTCTAATTATTTTATTTTCAAGTACCTCCTTTTACAGATAACCTTTATGCATAGTGTGCTTGGAAACATAGGGAATTTCTAATGTTCAATAAGGAATTATGTTCTCCTGTGGTTTAATCCTGAGACATGTTGAGTTTCTAAGAGTGAACTACTGGCATTTTGCAATATGAAAATATCCCTGTGACTTGAATGCCTGCCATAGTTTCTGGCTCATACTAGAATCTCTATAAAAGCTAAATTACCAATTTTGTTTTCAGTCATCGGCCTATGCTCATATTTTAATTATTCATTCTCTATTCTAAATTTAATTCAAAAATCTGTACCAAAAGACATAAAGGAGAATTCTTAAAAATTATGATAAAGATGCTGAAGGATAGTTCTTCACAGTTGTTGACTTATAGTGGGGTATGGGAACGGATTCAGTTATGACACAATCCAGTAAGATATGGGCAGCACAAATTTTACTTGTTGTATATTTTTGGTAAGAAAAAACACAGGGCAGGAAGGTTGATGTGGGAGGATTGGGATGCATTATATAAAATACCCAAATAATCAATAGAAATATTATGTTGGAAAAAATGAAGTAATGAAGTTCAGTTTAAGAAAAATGCAGAGAAACAAGACGAAGTTGATTCCCAAGAATGAAAGCAGCGCCTTGTTGTATGCTGCTTAATCTCAGGATCCGAGTATAGGTGATAGCAAGAAAAATGTCTTTGTAAACGTGCAAATATAAAAATAAAGGAGAGCATCTTTTCTGTCTTCTCTTTTGCACTGATATCTGTCTCTGAGTTCTTCCCTTCAAGGCAGACAACTGTTGCTCTGATTGCTTTCCAAATTGAAAGCCCCACCTGCTGTTTGCAAACGTGTTCTCTTCTCTTTTGCCCTGTTATTGAACAAACAGACATTGATTTCTATCTCTCTCTCTCACTTTTCTTTTCCAGAGCAACACATCCCACAGATATCAGACCCAGCCTTGGCTGCTTAGTGTAGAATTTAAGTGACTTATATTGAAAAAAAAAGAACTAGAAAGTGGTTCCTGATAAGCCTGTTGATTGATACCTATTATGAAAACAATAAATCTGCTTTGACAGATGGAGCAGGTGTAACTCACTAATTATTAATACAAGGATTTCTAAATAGAAAAGTGTGTTGGAAAACATCCATGACAGCACTACAGCTGAAAACCACTGAGCACACAGACCATATCAAAGATGGCCGATGATACCTGTGCTTATTAAACATAACAAAATTCTTCTCTTGGTTGAGGATTAACTCATCCATAAGAAACTAGTGGGAAAAAATCGAAATAAAATTTATATGACATCAGAAACAATGGGATAAGTTCTTCTTATGGTACTGAATACTGAAAGAGCTGTAAATAGAAGAGACATTGTGTTGGGAAGACCTTTGAAGTAAATATCGAGGGTCAGTGATGTAACTCAATGAAGAATGTGAACCTGACAACCAAGAAGCTCAATATGTGGTGTCTCGCACCACATCCTAAATAAATGAAAGCATGAACATTTTAAACATACTTCTATTTTTATAGAAACCGAACCCTCAAAGCATATTATTTATGAGGTCACAGATAAATGGGTGATTATAAAGTCAGTAACACTTGGACTAAGAACTAATAATGTGTTTCCAACACTCAAGAAACCAAAGTTCATTCTCTCCTAATTATAACCAATGCCTCTGATACATCACTGGTCTCAGATTTCTCGTGTCCTGTCTGAACTTCAGTACCAAGTTTTGCTTTAGTTTCCTTTACTCTTGGAGCATAAACTTGGAAATTTTAGGCCAAAATCATTTGAGCCCTTACTTACAGTTTCTATCTACTTATCTTTTGGCATCTTCTCAAAACTCTGCTCTCAGCTACTCCTTCTTTAATATGCATGTGCCCCAGGTGACAGCAGCATAAAATGCTATACTGATGTCTCTGGGTTTGCTGGACTCCAGGCTCTCCATCTGTAGACTCCTATTGTCTATTACTTCTTGGATTATTTAAGCATAATTTTAGGTCCATGTACACAGAGTTTCTGTCCCTCCTGGTCCCGTAGCAGATCTGTGCCAAAGAAACACACAGAGGCTTATGTTAATTATAAACTGTTTTACTTATTAGCTTAGGCTTATCAATAACTAGCTCTTACAACTTAAATTAAAACCCATGATTTTTATCTATGCTTAGCCATGTGGCTTGGTAACTTTGCTCAGTGTAGCATTTTCATCTTGCTTCCTGTGCATCTGGGTGGTGACTGAGACTGAGCCTTTCCTCTTCCCAGAATACTCCTAGTCTAGTTACCCTGTCTATACTTCCTGCCTGGCTACTGGCAAATCAGAGTTTTATTAAACCAATATGACTGAAAAAATCTTTACCAGGTACAAGAGAATTCTCCCACAGCAGTTTCAAAATCTCTAGCTGTGTTCTTTGGGCAAGTGGGTTCAAAGTACTCAATCTGTTCTTTCATCAGCATTTCTGTATCTTCTTTGTGCTGTGAGAACATAGAATAGAATAGGTGGCCCTCAAGTCAAACTTGTTTCAATCATTCCCAGTCATTGTGAAGGACATGTCTCACCTGAAAAATGAAAAAAAAAATCCATTACCTAATGTAAAAAATAACATACTGTTCTGAATGATGGAATAATTATAGAGGAAGAATCAAAAATTCCATTAGGAAATGGGAAGCATATATTTTGGCACACTTTCATAAATAATCAAAGATCAAATCTAAGAGTGCACATAAATAACATTGTAATTGAGGGATTACAAGACACAGGTGTCGACATGAGTATCATTACTCCAGAATCTTGTCATCTGAATTGGCCTCTTCAAGAGGCAGATGTTCAATTCCTAGGAATTGGAACCCTTTCTGAAGTGAAGCAAAATAAGAGATGGGTTGAATGCATAGGTCCAGAAGGACAGAGAGAAAGGCTGAGGCCATATGTGGCTAATATCACAGTGAATTTGTGGTGTCATGACCTGCTACAGCAATGAAATATCCAGATTAACATTCCTGCAGTCCCAGAAATTCATACACAAAGGTTACAAGTCAATCAGGCTGTACAAGAACACAAAGACTAGCAAACCATTAGAGGTACCAATATCTCTACCTTTAAAATGGTTAACTTAGGAACAAATATGTGTGAAGCAATGGCCTTTAAGAGAAAAATAAATAACCCTTTATTATACTCAATCCTGAGCTAGTGGGGGATTATTTTGTAACTTCCATCATCAGATTGTTGGTGCCTCTTTCCTTTAGAAACTTGAATGGTGCCTTCAGCAACAGGAACTTACGTTCCACCTCTAGTAGTAACCAAGGGCAACAGCAAAAGGATGTTTTTAAACATTTTAAATGCTATATTCTGGAAGTCTCTGAAAGATTTGGAGAGAATACCTATCTAGCTGAAATCTATCTCTATACATCTAGGATGTATGTTTCAAGAGTCTCTTAGGAAGCTCTGGCCAACAGTTCAGAAAAAGAAAAAATGACTGCTGTAGAGATTTGCATTGTTATGGATCTTGGTTTATTGATACAAATTTAAGGTCAGGTTTTGTTATACAGACATGGATTTCTGATCTTGATTAAGGTATTGTATCTGTGTAGCTCATTTTAAAAAGTGTAATGTATAATTAAAACATAGGTTAATAGATGGTCATCTATAAAAGTCAAGTTTGTAGTCATGTTAGATTTTCTAGATGTATAGAGATATATTTCAGCTAAATAGGTATTCTCTTCAAATCTTTCAGAGACTTTCAGAATATGGCATTTAAAATGTTTAAAAACT
>LOEQ01002362.1:229042-255036 GCA_001685075.1 Bramus lutescens | reverse complement strand
CAGCAAGGCCAGCTGCTGCAAGATGGTTGTTGCCTTCAAGAAACACTTCTGACCAGCAAGGCCAGCTGCTGTAAGATGGTTGCTGTCTCCAAGAAACACTTCTGATGTATGTCAGTTCCCTACGTAGTCTAGATTTTCAGTATGATCTATTCACTTGTTTAATTCTTGTATTTCCTATATTGCTTAATAATACTACTTCAGGTAAACTGTATTGCTTGCATGTAATATTAGAATTGAGTGAGTGGTTAAGGGGATTTCATAAGTAGTGTGTAATACTTATAATGTAAATAGTTTTGAAACATATTGAGATATAATCGACATACAATCAATTGCACATTTCAAACACAGAATCTGATAAGTTTGGAAATTTATCTATTTTGGTATACAAATATTTATGACAAATAAAAAGTAGAAGCAAATGTCCATCCATAGGTAGACAGATAAAGTGATTTGCTAAAGTAGTATCCAATTAATTAGCTATAGGGAAATGAAGCTGCACATATTGTAATATGAATGAACTATGAAAACCTTAAAATAAGTGAAAGAAGTCAAAGGCAAAAAGTCACTTAATATATAATTCCATTTATAGACATGTCTATATAGGCAGATTCATAGAAAAAGGAAAGCACTGCAAAGGGTATAGATATACTTATGGATTTGGGAACTTCAAGTTTAAAGAATTTTTCATGCAATATATATTTGAAATACAATTACAATGAAATACACATGAGTCCAAAATGTTTTTGTTCTTTTTTAATGCCTCTTTCCCTCTATTTTCCTGACTATCACTGATTTATATTCTGTCACCATAGAGATGTTGACATATTTGTAGAATGTATTTTAAAATGAAGCTACACATGTAGTATTTTTTTAATAAAGAATAATTCTTCAGAATAATTAAGAGATTCTTCTGAAGTGTAGCATCTAACAACATAACTCTTCATATTTGAATGTAGCTGATTGTGATACTACATCACAGTGTATTTGTTTATTAACCTGATGATGCACAGTTGTGAGAGTCTAAATACATGTTCAAGCTCTTAAATACATTTATCCATTAATAACTTTATGTGCACTTGTTTATAATATCAAGGCATAGAATTGTGATAGCACATTTTATTCAATTTTCGAAGAAACTGCCAAATCACATGTGTACATCTTATAGATGCATAAATCAAATTTGTTACCCAAAGACATGTAATACATAATTTGTTAACAAAAGTCAATTTGAGCCAGATGAACAGATATATTTAAATTGTCCCATAGTCAATGGTGCTATATATTTCCTAAATTTTTATTACCCTAGCATTTAATTTTAGAAAATGTATATTTCTGTATTTTCGAGTTTACTAATGTTTTCTTCTACAGTGTTTAAACTGTCATTGATCCTATATATATAATATTTTAAAGATTTGTATATAGTTTATAATTCTAATCTTCATCCCTCTTGTTTGGGATGATATTTATCTCTTTTAAACTTGTAGCATATAGTTTTAATGTTTTCATATAATAGTGCTGAAGGATTACCAAATTTAATTTAGTTTATTTTTATATCCTTGTTTTCAGGTCAGTATTGAGTAACTAATACTCCTTTTAATGTGGATTTTGTTTTGCTGTTCCTTTGAATGTCTTTGCTCAACCATGAGATATCAGAGACTGTATTTTACTTCATTTGATGTTAGAAATAATATTTTTGATTGCCTAAGTACTGCTGAATGCAGAGCAACACTTCCCATTATTTCCTAATATTTGTCAAGTATCAGAAAAGAAGGGTCTGTTGAGCTGATTTTGTTCTACTCGAAAGCAGCTTTGTCTGACTGCTCTCACTGGTACCCAGTGAATCATGAGGTTCTACTCTTCTGTTTTGGAAGAAGAACTAAGTACAGCTATAGAAGATTCCCAACCCACCATTTTTTACATTCCTGTTCAGTGCTTCTGTCTCAGGATAGGGAAAGTGCTGTTATGCACACACTCTGATGATTTTTCCAATGGATCCTGGAAGAGTAGAGAGGTCTTTTGATGATGCCTGGAATTCTCTCCCTTCCCAGTCTTCCCTTGATATAGTCTTGCTGTTAGAAGGTTCAGATGCATGTTTCAAGTCTATGACTAGTAAGACAATACTTACTATTGTATTAAATGATCAAAAATAAAAATAGACATTTGGAAAACTGAGCATTGACAGAGAGAGCTTGGTGTACGGTGTACATGAGAAAATGCTCAAAATGAAGCAAACTCTACTAAGATAAATGCAGACTCAAAATACAATCCTGCTTTAAATCACAGGAATTGATTTCTGAGAAAAATGTTCATGAGTCAAAGTTATTAAAAAGTAGTGTGCATATTTTGTTTGTGTAACTCTATTAAAGAATCCTGTACATGAACAGTTTAATTCTGCCAAGATTGGTGGTGTACACCTTTCATTGCAGTACTCAAGTGGTAGAAGCTGGTGAATCTCTACGAGTTTGAAGCCAGTCAAGTCTATATAATAAATTCCAAGTAAGCAAGGGTGACATAATGTGATTTTGCTTGAAAACCAGAAATCAACAAATCAATCAATCAATCAAACAAACAAACAAACTGAAAACCCAAAACACCACCACCACTAAAAACAGTAACACCACAAGCTGAAGAGTTTGGAAACTGCTGCTTTTTATTTAGCTTTGAATTGATCAGGAGGATTCAGTAATGATTCCAAAGACACAGCAAATTTTAGCAACCCTAGTCTTTGAAGAATGTATGAAAGTTAGTTTTATTTTAAATAACTATTAAATGATCTTATAAATGACTGAGATTTATATTTTCCTTGAAACAATAAGAACAAGATGAATAACATAGTGTGAAAACATAATTTGTGACAATTCTTTTTAAAATAAATACTTTGGTAGGATATAAGTCAAACCAATATTAATAGCTTTATCTGTCAGTTTTCATTCTGGGGATCTTTTCTAGGAAAATAAACTAAAACGAAGAAAGACTTTGATGACAAACATTATGTCTATTGTTAGAATGTTGTTTTATAACTTCATAAACTCAAAAGATTCTGCCTCAAGAAATGCCATGAGTTAAATTAATTGACTCATTCAGCCATTTGAAACTTGTATAATTACTGAAATATTTATAAAATAACCACTTTGAAAATGATGATGAGATAATACTAAGTTAATTAAGAAGTATAACACATTGTCTACTATATTATGTTAATTCTATATTTATTTATGTATGTTTAAAAGAAACAAAAAAAGGAAGGAAAGAAAGAAGGAAGAAAGGAACAAAGGAAGGCAGGCAGATAAATAGATCTTGTGAGTCCCAAGTGCAGTTGTTCAGGACAGAGGACAACTTGTACAACTTGGGGAAGTCAATTCCTTTCTTCTACCATGTGAACTGTAGGCATTATCAGGTTGTTAGGCTTGATGGTCAATGCCTTTACCCACTGAACCCTCAGGCTAACCCCTTACCTACTATAACTTTTAGTAAAATTGTACATAAAAGGAACCAACAAGCAAACATTAAAAGCACACATGCACATAGATCTTTTGAGAATGATCCAGTGACGGAGGAAAAGCAGAGTTAAGAAGTTTCACATAGATTCTCAATGAGTTTGCATATCCTGGTTGTGTCTTCGATAAATTCAACTAATGTGAATTAGCTATGTGATGCTCATACTTACTTAACTTACTTAACTTTGAAAAATGAGGAAGAGTATCAATATTACTTTATCAGATTGCTAGTTTGAAAAATGAGTTCTCACATACCATATACAAAACAATTAGGGCATTGCCTGGGAAAATTCATGGTTCTTTAAATAGTAGCTATTAATTAGATAATGGGTGATCTAGACTGAAGCCAAGACTGATTGTTTTTACCATATTTGTGTCATAGATTCTCAAAAAGTAAATAACTGTAAGACTCACTAGTCATAGTATTTTTTCATTTTATTTTCTATTTTCAAATCAGTGGGCATAAAGAAGCTGGTAGGAAATTTTATTTTCCCAATTTAGCCCCCATGGTATGAAGGACTTAGAAATTTCATGCTCAACTTGATAGCATTGCCACATGCTTTCTTCTCATCTCACATGAGGTACTTTCTTTCCCCATCAGCCTGCTGTTTTGAAAAGCAGCAGAGTTTATGGATTTCCAGTGTCAATTGTTTACTTTATAGTAAAATAAATCAAACATCAAAACTGTCTTTCAATGTTAGGAAGTCAAATTTTGATTCAACCATTTCATCAATGTATATCCTAAATATTCAATAATCTAACAGTGACTTTTCCTATATTATGAAAAATAATATAATCTCAAAATAACTCTTCCCTTTGAATCCTAAAGCAAGACACATGGGTTTATAACCTTAAGGAATAGGCAAGGAAAGCATAGCTATTAAAAATAGTCATGTTTAGATACTTTACTGTGACAGAGAAAAAATATTCCTTCAAATCACTAAGGAATTGGTCTGGGATAAGTTTATGGATCAAACTATCCATCTTATTTACAACAGTCTACCATTGCTTAATCACTTTTTTTACACTAACAACGTTTACTTGGAGCTTTTCAACATTTATAGAGAATGTATAATAATATATAGACACACATATATATGTGCATAAAATGGAAATATATATTGTAGGTGGGAGGATATATTATAAATGTCTATTGTAAATAAGAAAATACTTTCTCAAACCCTTCTAAAAAGAAAACTAACACATCAGTTAATGTAACCTAAGTTACAAGAATAATTCAATTCCCAGTATAATGGAACCTAACCATTGCCAATAACTTTTTCTTAATTTTAATATTCCTAGCTTTTAGATATAACTATTGTCATTTAGTAGTCATTTGTGATAACAAGATAAATGCTCAGTATTTCCAAGCTAATAACCAATCATCTACAAATATATTGCGCAAAGGTTTATGCTTCCAGAGTATTGTCTTATGCATAGTCTTACTTGGGACATATGTCTTCTATTAAATAATTACTATGAGCAAAAATATTTGAGACAAAAATTTATCAGTGTTTAAGCTAGAAGATAGCCAACTTATCCAAGCTCTATAGACAGAATGGAGATAACATTTGCTTTCCATTGGAATTTAGGTTACAATTGGGAAGAAACAAATGAAAAGTACTGTTTAAACATTGAAAGGGAACTATAATAATTTATGGAATATAGGTTTACATCATATGTATTGATAGCATTCATTTCTACTAAATAAATTGGTAGACTTCTAAATATGTTAATTTTATATACGTAGATATACATGAATGGGATTGAATTTGGGATCAGAGAGTTTTTCTTTTAATCTTTGAGTTTATCGGTCATTGAAACAGAACATTTGTGTCAAAGCTGGCAAACTTATACACACACAACACACATTCAAAAGGTATGTAACTTGGCATTATCAAGTAGTATATATTGTAATCATAGATATAAGAGTTTTTCTTTTCTTTAATCACTACTACCTTCAAACATTAGCTGTCACATTTACTTCTTTCTGTTTCTATCGTGGAGCCCATGAGTTTCTAGTGCTGTTTGTGTTTAATGATAGTCTCAGTTTAAGTTTTGAAATCCAGCCTTAACTATTATGTACATGTGTATGCAAATGTAAGTACATATTTGGTATACACACACACATGCACAGATACTGTACATGTAGATTTATGATTGTGTTTATATGTATGTTATATCCCAGCTCAGGTTTAATCAATGACTTGAATGTCTGTGTAATAAAGAGAACTAAAATACTAAAATGACATTTGCTCTTTAGCCTTCATTTCTTACCTCCTGGTTAGGTATCAGGGAGATTAGAGGATATGTGTCTCATTCGGAGGACACTCTTCGGACAACATATCCTCTATTAGCCTCCTGGTTGACTATTCAGAGGTTCTCTTTGGAGACTTCACACCAACTCATGCTATATACTCCCCAATTAGAAATGTCACTCTTTACCTAATATTCTTTCTAAAAACTCACTTTAATATTACAGTAATCCACTCATAAGCTCTGGATCTATGTCTGCCTACTTCCTGCTATGGCCCCTTCCCTATGAAGTGGCTGTAACAACCATTCATATCGCAAAGAAGCAATAGAGATTGCCTGATGTGAAGGATGTACTAAACATGCCCATTCTGACTAGAGGTGTGGACTCTTCCCCCTTTGTCGTCTCAACTCTTTTCACTGTCTTGCCATCTGTCCACTCCATCCATGCTTGGCAATTGATTTCTCCAAATGAGAAGCACCTACCCTACCTATCTCTCTTCTCTCTATTATTTTATATATGATAGCATTCACTACAATCCATTCCTTTAATATCATATGCACTCACTGTTATGCAATCATAGAATGGGGTGGTGTTACATGGAAATACTCCATCTCTACGACTTTTTCTTTGTGAACTCTGTTTTGGCTCTGTGTGTGAGTGGGTCCTGCTGCCTTCTGCTTGAATGAATCATTTACCAAATATCTCTTTTGCTTTTGCTTTTCTATTTTAAATAAATGCTGTCACCAATGTTTTCAAGTTTTTTTAAAAAATTATTTCTAGTAACTATAGCCTGAGTATGTTTAATGTATTTATTTATCAGCAAAAATATTTATTATTGATTGCTTCTGGCTCAGGTTAGAGAAGAAATTCTCAAATAATATAAAAAGCGGTTTCACACCAATTTACTTATGTGATACCTTATTTATATTTAGTAACATATTTAAAAACACATAATTTTCTTCTGTAGGCTTATTCCAAAAGCAGTTTAAAGCAAGAATTCTATTTCTATCAGCAGATTTTTAAAACATGAGCCACAAAAGAGTAACTTAGAGAAGTGTTTTCACATTACTGCCTCTGGGACCAGAGCCAAACCTACGACCTCCTTACTTCTGAACGGTACTTTTCTTCATTCAAATACTCCTCAAATATTTCATGCATGAGTTTGTTGATAAAGTATAAGTGATGCAAAATTTACACCCGTGTTCATTTCCACCATCTTGCCCTTTAATCACTGTCAGTTCTAGGTGCAAGTGTTGTGTGTGTTTATGTGCATGTGTGAGTGCTCAGGTGTGTATGAGTGTGCATGTATGTGTGTGAGTGTGTATGTGTGACTGTATGTGTGTGTGCTTGTGTGTATGTGTACATTTGTATGCAGCTCATTCACACTGTGCTGATTTTATTTCTGCTGCTCAGGAAACATTTAGTCACAGTAAAGCTGTCAGATATGTGATAAGGACTCTGACAAATCATTCACTTATTTTGTAACTAACATTTAGATTTAACCATTGTCAGAACCTTGGCAACATTTTAATTAAAATTCATGGATGGTGATGGCAAGCAAAGAAACACAGACCAAAAAGAGACAAGACTAATGCCTGGAGGGTTTAGAGGCACGGCAGAAAATGAACTATGTTCTTCTGTTTGCAAGGCAAAGCAGCTTGGAAAATATGCCCAAAGTAGTACAGAGCAGGTCGTTTTCTAATCCCTCCCTCCAAAAATCCATCCAAGGCAGAACTAAGTCAGCAGAAGCCAACCTGACTGGGCAAGTCGGCTGTCTGGCAGGTTACAGAGTCACAGCACCAGAGTTGATGAGACATCTCAGGGGAGCTTGTTTGGAGGGCGGTGTCAACCCTGCTATCACATCAAAGATCTGTTAGTCACAAGCATTGCTGTAGACCACAGCCTGCATCCTCACAGTCTTGAAATTCAGGTACCGCTGTGGTTTTCCTCCATTGAAATTCTTCTTCCACTTTTCTGTTAATGGAACAATTGCTGGGCCAAAGAGAATCCTAAAATTCTCTTCATCATTTTGTTTTCTGTTCATGGCATCTAAACTAAGAAATGCATTGGGGTTTTCACAGCTAGAGCTTACACTGCAGCCCATACTAGAATTTTTACTATTGTACCTTCTTGGCTTGCTTCTTTCCCAGGGCTCATTGGAACTGCGATGTGTATGGTTCATTGTCTTCTCTGCTGGAAAGTGATATAGCTCTGTGGAAGTCCTGGAAAATATTGGATATTAGCTGTGTCCTGTGAACCATGGCACATATAAATAATATTTTGAGTGTATTGGTAATAATTAAAGCAAGAGGGAGCACAATCATATACAAAAAAGAAACAGAGGACTGGTTGCGTTATTATAATGCAAATTGGAGACTAAGGCGGTCTCACAAGCGTATTTCAAAGTTAGCGATGGAGAAAAAGCTAAGTTGGTTGAATGTAGATGGACATTAGAGACATATTGCAAATGCTGAGAGAATAGACATTAAGTTATTTAATGGAGTAACCTGATGCCTTATGTTGTGAGATATCACGGGACAACTGTGCAGTTCAACAGTTTGTAATTGGGGTAGGAGTTTAGGAAATACTACTGGAGTGTGCATGCACATTTTTCTTGGATCACATTCTGCTGAACCAGTGAAGCATCTTTAAGTCTGTGTAAAATAACCTAAAATTCGGATATGTTCAGTTTATCTGTGACTATGCTGTCATTAAATAGCTTTGAGCAAGAGTATTTTACATACACATGTATACTATAAATTGTTGGCACTATTACACTACATTATTTTATTATAAAAATATATAATATACATGATATACATATTTATATGTGCATACTATTCTGTATTTTCTTTTCAAACCTACCATCATTCAATCCAGTTCATTACAATGATCACTGATTTATTTTATCATGTCAATTGAAACCCATTATCTCTAATATCCATAGTGGCAGGCAAAACATTAGGTATTAATATTCTTCACAGGAGAAAATGAAACTAAAATAAGTTACATCTAGTTTCATGAGTAAAACTGGCCTGTCTACTCATTATCACTCTGGAAATGGAAGAGTCAGTTTGGTAAACATTTTATTTTGACAGAACAGCTCATGGTATCTATTTCTACCTCCCATCTTTTGTTTGCAGGGGAAGCTCACACTCCTGAATTAGCTCCATAGATTGAGAGCACACACATATTGCCTCTGTTTTATCTTCCTCAGTCCCTTGGTGTTCTACTCTGTGTCACAAAATCAGACTGGAGAGCTGTTAGTACAGTATGAGAAGCATTTGCTGTACAAACAAGAGAACCTGAGTTTGGATGCCCAGAACTCACAAAAAGTCAGGCATGTCAGTGTCTGTATGTAACCTTGGAGAGGAGGATGAAGATGACAGATCCCCAGAGCTAGCCAGCCAATATAACAAAATTTTTAAAGTTCCAGGCTTAGTCAAGAGATGCTGTTTCATGAAGTAGGGTAACACATGATTGAAGAAGACACCATCACATGGACCTCTATCTTCTATAGGCAGATACATATCATGTACTCCTGAACACACAGGTATACACCCAGGAATATGTACATATACCTTTATCATGCACACATATATTCACAGAATTAAGTACAGCTATGAGTGTGGCAGTTTTGAAAGACTGAAATACTCATTCTTTGGTTATAACTCTGAGGTAACTGATCACTTATGAATATTAAAATTAGTTGTGTCGCTGTGATGGCTAAGTTTTATTTGAACATGGAACAATATAGAGTTATCAGAAAGGAGGGAACCTCAGTTCCTCTCTTGACTTTCTTCATTGATGAACAATGATGTAGATATAAGACAAACAAATCTCCTTTCTAACTTGCTTTGGTCATGGTGTTTCAATAAAGCAGTAGTAACCCTGACGAAGGCAGCCACATATCTCTCAATTTTGGAAACATCTTAAAAAGAAAAAGATAACAAAAATTATCCACTTGTTGATTGAAGGATATTTAGGTTGTGACTCCTAGTTAACAATGTCAGAAACTACAACCATGAAATCTCACTAATATGTTTGACTTAGTTCAGGTTTCTACTGCTAGGAAGAGACACCATGACCATGGCAATACTTTTAAAGGAAAACATTTATATGGGATTACTCACTTACAGTTCAGAGTTTTCATATATTGTTGCCATGGAAGGAAACAAGGTGATATGTAGGTACATATGGTACTGGAGATGAGGGTCCTTATATCTTGATTCAAAGGTCACAGAAAGTGAACTGACTCACTGGGTGGGCCTTGAACATATATGAGCCCTCAAAGCCTGTCTCTATAGTGACACACTTCCTCCAAAAAGACTGCACCTATTCTAACAAGGCCACACCTTCTAATAGGTCTATTCCCTTTGGGGGCCATTTTTTTTTCAGACCACCACATTACATGTCCTAGTCCCCAAAGACTTGTAGCTATATCACAACGCAAAATTCATTCAATCCAATTTCAAAAGTCCCCAGAATATATCATAGTCTCAACAATGCTTTAAAATTCAAAGTA
This sequence comes from Bramus lutescens, assembly GCA_001685075.1. NCBI lineage: Eukaryota > Metazoa > Chordata > Mammalia > Rodentia > Cricetidae > Bramus > Bramus lutescens. The sequence continues at coordinate 244,757 of LOEQ01002362.1, read as the reverse complement.
TCTTTTCAGATTCATGCAATCTCTTAATTCCATGCAAAATCAAAATCCAATAATAGATTACATACTTCCAACATATAATAGCAAAAGATGTATTACCATCCCAAAATGTATGTAAAGGAGCATAGTGAGAAAATATTAGATCAAAGCTATACCTGAAACCCAGCAAGGCAAACTCTAAACTCTGAGTCTCCATATCTGATGCTGAAATTCTCTTCAGATCTCCAACTCCATTCAGTTTTAGAAGCACATTTCTTTCTTTTGGGCTGGTTCTACTCCTTATTAGCAGCTTTCTTTAGAAGACATCCCATGGCACTGATATCTCCAGCATCTTAGGGTTTCCATGAATATCCGGCCTAGGCTTCACAGCTTTACTCAATGGCCTTTCTAGGCCTACTTTCAGGACACCCTAACACATGGTGGGCCTCAGTAGCTTTCCTTAGTTGAGGTGGAGGAAGGTTCCATAGCATCTTCCTTTGGTAGTTCACTCTGAAGCCGGAAGCATATGGTTGAAGCTGTCAGGTTTTTCCGGTTTGTTGGAGCTGGAACATAGCCTACTAGCCATCTCTGTACTCCATTTCTAAATCTGTTTATCTCCTTGAGGCACGAGCTCCATTGCACTTTTTGGTGCTTCAGCTTACTCCTTTCCATTATATATCTTCATTAGAGCTAACACTAGTAACCACCCAACAGAGTTATACTAGGCTGTTTTGATATTTCTCCTGCCAAGGGAATTAATCCAAAAAGTCTTCACTTTAGCCTTGGGCAAACAAGGACAAAAGGCAGCTGCATTCTTCACCAAAATATTACAAAAATGATTTCTTGGCAACATACTAAAATTCTTCTCCTCTGAAATCTCCTGAGACAGCTCCCTCCCCCACCCACCACCTGAGTTCAAATCACACTTAGCAATACTGTTTTCCATGTTGCTACTTGCATGGCCCAGTAAGCAGTGCTTAAAGCATTAAGCTTCTGTTGCAGGGAGGCCACTTGTTCGTCCCAGTTGCCCAGAACCAAAATAACCACACAGAAACTATATTAATTAAAATACTGCTTGGCCCATTAACTCTATCTTCTTATTGGCTAACTCTTACATCTGAATGTAACCCATCTCCAATAATCTGTGCATCACCACGAGGTTGTGGCCTACCAGCAAAGTTTCAACACACCTGTCTCTGGTGGCAGATCCATGGCATCTTTTAACTCTGTCCTTCTTTCTCCCAACATTCAGTCCAACCTTCACTGCCTACCTAAGTTCTGCCCTATAATAGGCCAAGGCAGTTCTTTTATTCATTAGTGGTAATCACAGCACACAGAGGGGACTCCCACATCACCTCCCCTTTCCTATTTAAATAAAAAGAAAGGTTTTAACTGTAACGTAGTAAAATTACATATAACAAAAGAGGTATCAAACAAGAATTACAGTTAAAATATTTATGCCTACCTTATCTTTTATCATAACAAAGGAAAACTATAACTATAACTGTCTATCTATTCTTCAACTCCATCAAAGACTCGAGAAGGATATAACCATAGTAAACAGGAAGTACATTGCAAGCAATTTTCAAAACTCTAAAATTGACAGAGACATCTTGCTGCCTGGACAGTCAACCAAAGTTTTTCTGTACTGTTGGGGCATCCATCTTCAGCCTACAGGCCCATAGTATCAAGCAGACTTTTTTATGAAGCAGGAAATTTCAAAGACAGTTCAGTCACTTTCTTTTGTGTCCTGCAGAATGTCTCACGGACTCTTTCATGAAGCAGGAACCCCAAAGGAACATCTCATCTTTAGGCAAGTTCAACAGTCATTTCTCTGTGGGTCCTGCGTGTCCAGTAAAGCAGTCCAGGCAAGAGCAGTTTCTTGCCCAAAAGGCTAACCAACTCCACAAGGAGCCTCTTCAGTGCCAATCATCCTTTTGAAGCAGCTTGTTCCTGCCAGGAGCAGATGTATCTCACTGTCATAAAAAGTCTTAAGTTTTTAAACATTTTAAATGCCATATTCTGAAGGTCTCTGAAAGATTTGAAGAATACCTATCTAACTGAAATATATCTCAATACATCTATAAAATCTAACATGACTACAAGCTTGACTATTATAGATGATTATCTATTCACCTATATTTCTTAANAAATGCCATATTCTGAAGGTCTCTGAAAGATTTGAAGAATACCTATCTAACTGAAATATATCTCAATACATCTATAAAATCTAACATGACTACAAGCTTGACTATTATAGATGATTATCTATTCACCTATATTTCTTAATTATACATTACATTTTAAATGAACTACACAATCACAACACCTTAATCAAGAGCAGAAATATACATACAAGAAAATTGACCTTAAATTTGTATCAATAAAGCATGGCCCATACCAATGCAAGTCTCTGTAGCATATCCCCTTTTAAATGCAAAGAAACATTTATAAATAATATTTGGGAATATGGGTATTGTTTTCTCCATACTGCTTACTGATGTTAATCATGTCTTTTATGGTGTATTCTGTGTGCTTGGTTCATCTCAGTCAGAAGTTGGGTGAGGTAATTTTGGGGGGTGATTCATTGCGACCTTAGGGGGTTCTTGTTCCATCATACCATATTGGTCTGGAAGCAATCCACAGGTTCTCATCCTCTGTGGAGACAAAAGAAGAACATCTTTTCCAAAGCAATATATCTTTAGATTCAAATTTTGGAATCAAGATAGCTTTATGTTGGTTTAACTTAGCAGTCCATACAATGAAATGTCTCTCTGTATCTTCACGGTGAAAAAATTCAAAGAAGACACAATAATATATATAATCTAGACTCTCTGTATATAGTTCATCTTTATGTGGCTTATTTTTCTTAGGTCCTTTTAATCTAAGATTATCTGTACTCTGTCTCTTTAAAAACTTTTTTTAAAAATTGGTTTACTTCTTTCTCAATTCTCTATACTCTTTTTTTCTTCTCTCTTCCAAGCCTACATACATTTATCCAACACTGTGACCCATTTAGAGTTCTTTTATGTATAAATCTGTCCTTACTGCATTATCTGTAATTCCCTACTATCTTGAAGAGCTTTTAAAATGGTAAGCAGCTGCATTGGATGCTGGCTTCGCCTCTCTTCAGTTTTAAAATGGTGTAGGCTCTGGGGCTGCCAGGCAGGGGCTGCTTTCAGCACTCCAACCCCAAGAATGAGCGTGCAGCACACAAATCCTTTTTATCTGAATAATAGCTAAATCTGTCATGCAGAGCTCTGCACAGTCTGGAAATAGCTCTGTGTACGGTAGGAGGAATCCACCATGCTCTCCTTCCTGTGTAAGCCTAGTAGACCTGATCCCGCCAGGGAGCGCTGAGCCATAAATATGGTCTCATCTACTTTCCTCCTGACCCAAGTGGTCACATAAACACCCCAGCGCACAAATGCCATTTAAATGCACCATAGGCAGAGTTTGAGTTGGCAGCACAGACCAGGAAGCCAAGTTTTAAAACCGCAGGGCTTTCTCCCCCCTGCTATGGCTGAATCAGGAAAACCTCTCTTAAAGAAGCTATAGCACACTGCCAGCAAACATCAAGAAGCTGTGTTAAACTCTGTATTTGTGTGCACGTGTGTGTGTGTGTGTGTGTGTGTGTGTGTGTCTAGAATTAAGCTCTCTCAGTTTTTTTTTAAGTGGATTTAGTCCACCACATTGGCACCAAGTCACACTCCAAAGGTCTATATTCCTTCAAACAAAAACATTATCTGGCCTATCACTGCAATATCCCAGTCCCTGGTAGACCATTGAGTACTATTGGTCTCAGGGTGCTGAGGAGCCAGGCAGCAGGGTCCTGGGCAACAGGTATAAATGACCCAAAATACTGTTTCAGTGGACAGCTTGTTTATTGAAATGTTGGAGCTAGATTATATAGATTGATTCATGGGGGAGGGGAGGGGAGAAGTCAAGGGGTAAAGTGCTGTAAGGCCAGATGGGTCTTTCTAAGCCTATCAGTCATATTAGCAGACTTCTGGTCACATGATTTCTGAGAAACTAGTTTTCTGAGCTGGGGCAGAAGCTTGTGTGACTTTACTATGATGTAGCCTTTGTCTCTATGGAGTTGAGTAAGCCTAAGCCTGATTTGGGTAGGCCGAGGCTCCACTCCTGCCTTGTTCTCTGAGAGATATCTGGGTATGGGTGATGCTCTGCTGTCACTCATCTGGCTTGGGAACCCACATCGTAGTTTTTATTGCTGTGAAGAGACAACATGACCACAGCAACTCTTATAAAGAAAAACATGTAATTGGGGTGGCTGGCATGCAGTTCAGAGGTTGAGTCCATTATTATCAAGAGTAGAAGCAAGGGAGCATGTAGGCAGACATGGTACTGGAGCTGAGAGTCCTTAAATCTTGATCCAAAGGCAACAGGAAGTGAACTGACTGACTGAAAGTACTGAAAGTATAATACAAGTAATATACATATTGGGTAGAGTGTGTTTTTGTATTTAGGAAAACATATGTATATACATTAGCATATTTAACAGCAATTAATGAAAAAGCAAATCAAATTTGATAGACAGAATAGAAGGGTATGGTGGAATAGCTTGTAAGGAGTTAAAGGATGATAGAAATGATATAATAATTAAATATAATAATTATTTAATTGGAGTATATTAAATTGTGATAATTTAATAATAATATAAAAAGGAGAAGCAATGGCAATTTTTATCTATCACAGTATAACTCATTATTAGAGACAGAATACCTTTGAAGCTATTTTTAAAGTCATGAGGTTAATGTGTCATCTTAATTTTGCATTGTCAAACATTTCTCAGAGTCCATAAGAAAATGCAGTAACTAAATTACTGGAAATTAGAGGTTATAAAGATTAGATTCAACCCCTTAACTCAAGAAACCTGCTGGATTTTTAACCTTTACTTGCTATATTTAATGTCATTAGGATGCTATCCTCACTTTGTTATTAGCAGCATTTTTTTCTAGTCCATCATGTTTCATCCTCAATATCTCTGCTATCACGTAATTCTCTACATGCATCTTTTGACTTGTAGCATGTCTTCCTAGTAATATTCTTGTCTGTCAAAGGATAAAGATCACTTTCTTTTTCTCTACCTCTTCATATTCTTTATAGTGGTTAACACAGGGCAAGGCATGAGGAAGAGGTTATCAAATCTGTCAGCTTGTTGAAATTGATTTCAGTAGTCTTTGTGGAAGGCTAAGTGGACTGGGTCTTAGAGTATCCTGTTGAATGCTGGCTTTGAGATCACCAAAATCTGTACCTCTTGGAATTATTTTATTTAAAAAAATGTAAATTACAGGGAAGGCTCTCAAAGGATGCATGTAGCTTTAGCTATGCTAAATACAGATAAACGTGGCCACAAGGGATGAATGTGGTGACATGTGTCATTAACTTAGTTCTTGGGAGTTAAAGGCAAGTATAACTTTGTTTGTTGAAGCCCAGCCTGGTCTAGAGAAGGAGTTCCAGGCTAGCCAGACCATATAGTAAGTCCTTGTCAAAGAACAGTGGCCCCAAGTATATGAATAACTAATTAAAGGAAAGCAAAGAGAGTAGGGTTTGAAAAGTATGTATAAAGTCTGATTTTACATTGCAAATGTAACGCTGGTAAACAGCCTCTAGGCTTCAAAGATTATTTTATAAGACAGGACTTCCTAAAGAAGAATCCTCCAAACACTGATTGTGCACAAAGGATATATGCTTCTTGTAAAATTTTCTAGAGTATTAACTTTATCTTTACTGTTACTCTGAGAATGGTAAATTCCTGATGTTGATATTATAAATCTTCAATAATACAAAGGAATTTCAGTCAATAAATACTTAACAATGGTATAAATTATGTATGGGAGAATAAATGAGTACTATGGAGCATCACACAGTATAATGGGTGTCCTTACAAATGACTGAAAGACTAAACGCCCTGATCTGCAAAGGAAGGCTGCCCCACATGAGATGAATAATGCTTACAGAAGGCACCATCATGTGTTTGGGGGTGATTGCCAGAGAGCTGATGGGTCATATGCATAGAAGCCATATGGTAACTGTAATTGAGTTTTTCTGAAATAGATGATCTAATACACACTCTCAATCCTAACTCAACTTTAAAATGTAAAGCAACTGAAGTATGGAAATTTTAATCAGAGTCTGTATCTTATTCACCATTTGTAACATCTTTAATGACTCTTACTATTGAGATTCTGCTAGAAGTTACTCATTTGTCTTTTAATGCTCAGACCCAATTTACTGAATAAAGACTACCAATTGTTTCCTAGAAGCATTATTTCTAGTAGGTTAGTCGGAAAGTAATACAGAGATAAAATTGTAAGTAATGTGTGGTTTCAAGAAAGAAATGCTGTGGAAAGCGTGCAGTTATTGCTGTCCAGCCCATTTGTCTTTTCTCTGTGTTTGCTTCTGAGCTGCCAAATTATGAACTCTAAGAAGAAACATTAGCAGCTCTGATCAGTTTCTGTAGTGTAAAGGTCATAGGTAAATAGACACAGGGAAGAGAAGGTGACATTAAAATGGTGTATTATTCCTAAATTGAAGTGCCAACCTTTGCCATTGTCAGTTTAAATGGTCATAGAATAAAATAATTTTTTTAGGAAAATTAACTTTAGCAAGCTGTTTTATTCATATGAATTATATACATTGATTTTATGCTATAGGTGATTGCTCAACTCCCTTTTTACTATGGATGCTTAAAGGTATGTATTTTATATCACTGAAACTGCATCACAATAGAAACCACGTTGATTCCTCTGTGGCTTCCCTTCTCAATATATTGGCAGAATCATTTAGCCAGAAAAAATAATATCTTAAAAAAAACTAGTGTAAACTAAATTACTAAATGGTCTTATCATAAACAAATTTTGACTCTTAATATGTATAAAGATTATGTGGAATTCTCTTTTGTATGCTGTGAATGAAGAAGCTGCTTTGGCCTACCGCAGGGGCAGAATATAGCCAGGATGGAAGAGATATAGAGAGCAGGTGGAGTCAAGAGATACCGTGTAGCTGTAGAAGGACAAAGATACCAGAATCTGGAATCTTACTTCTAGGTCATGGCCTTATGGGGATAGATAGATGAATAGAAATGGGTTAATTTAAGATGTAATAGCTAGCTAGGAATATGCCTGAATCATTGGCCAAGTAGTGTTGTAATTAATAAAGTTTCTGTGTGATTATTCAGGTCTGGGAGGCTGGAAAATGAATGAGTAGTCTCTGTTTACAAGGTATGAGTTCATTCACATTAGTTATTCAATTCATATGTATGTCCATAACAAATAATTATATAATACATGATCAAAGGCTAGCAGTATTGCAGTATTAGCTAGGAATTGTTCAGCTGCTGCCAAATTCAGTATAGACAGTTTTTGACATTTAGTTCTTGAAACCCAGGTATGCCTATGAGTTGATGTGAGGTCTACAGCTGCTGTGGGTATACAGTGATGGAGCTGAATAGTGGCTCGATAGTCAGTCTCGTCTTTAAAACCTTTTAACACTTACTCTTCAGGACTTGAACTGTTTGCCTATTATGGTATGCACTAATGAATTTATAGACTGTTAGGGATACAAAGATGGGAAATGATAGTACTGCAAACAGCTTCTACCCAACCAAGAGAAGACAGGCTCACAATAGTAATTTGTTTAATGAAAACAAGATTAATTAGTCATTCACTTTGTCTATAGAATAGTTTTTACTGCCTAGTTCTGGAATCCTTGTCTCCTTTTTTTGCATTGGGAGAAGTCTGCTTTCTCACTCAACTGAAGATAGAATGTTTGCCTTTGTGGTTAGCACACACATGAAATCTCACAGAGACTAATGTTCTTGCAGAGAATGATTCAGCATGCCAATGACATGTTTAATTATAGTAATTACATCAGTTTCTCTAAGCTTTGTTCTCTTCTCCTTTGGATGCTTACTCCCTGCTTCCTTTTGTTACAGTTTGTGTGCATATTTTATGCAAGTTTCTTAGTGTCTTTTTTTTCTTTCAGAAGAAAGACCAAGTTATAAGCATTTGTACTGCTAGTGAAATGTATGCCAGCATACTTCAAAAATGTTTTCCAGGAACTTCAGAGAGTCTGTGAACATTGTTTTTCTGTTGTTTCCAGTAATATGTTAAATGGGAATTCATCTCAAACTACTTTTTAAAACAAGACCCCAGCTAATATTTCATAAGTTAACACTTACAGCCTTCCCATTCTGAATGGATATACAAGACTCTAATTAACAGAGTCAGTATCAGAAATTCTTCTGTATACCTTTTTAATAATCATCACTGATATATGCAGCTCTTGGCTTTGTAACTCCAACATACTTAATGATTTGCTTTGAAATTTTTATAACCTTAAATTTTGGGTAAGTTAGAAATGGGTGTTCTCTATTCAGCATTAACAGGTGGAAAAAGTGATGCAGGTTGCTTTGTTTAACTCTTTTATGGTCAAACTGAGAAGCCTACAGCAGATTAGGCTAAAAATGCATGACTCCTGAATTAGACTGCCTATGTCTCATTTACATCTGTTTAAATTCCCAAACAAAATATCATGGTTTTAAATTTTATTTGTATTTGGTTATCTAAATAAAATAAAATTTATTTTAATAATGTTTACAAAGTTTTAATAAACTACTCGAACTAGTAACTTTTATGAAAAGAACAGTCATATCTATATAAATGCTTACTCTATATATGAACTAATTACAATAAATTTAATTTGTTTTAGCTGTTTATACATAGAAGAAACATGCAGAGAAATCAATACACACATGAACTGACATAGACATTAATGTACACAGTTCAGTGATTTACCACACATTCTGCCATCATTCCAGTACTCAGAATTGTTGTCATATTCCAATTGTAGGTTTTAAGTCAAGCAGAGCATGTTGTTGGTTCCTCTTTGGTTTGTGCAGACGACTCCTCTGAATCAAGGACCAAATGGGTTGAATTGTTCTGTGAAAGTCAATGATGACTGCCTCTGAGGTGGTCTGTCCCAATACTGTGAGGAAGGTTTTTCCCCATCTTCACTCATCTGCCAGGGTATACTCACCTTTGAATAATTGGAGAACTAATCAGAGGCAAAGGAACTAAAATACTATGAGGCATGAACCTTTCTAATCAGTATAATTTCTTTAGATTTGGAAGAGCCAGAATATCCGATGACTATACATAACAGAAGCCTATGCTGTGGAAAATTCAGAGACCCACAGTCCGCTCCTGTGCTGTTATCTGGTGTTCTGACTTCCTTCTCTCCACATCCCATGCATGCCATGTGAGTGCATCTCTAAGGCAAGATGGTCTTTGTTGAAAAAGCCTCCATCCTTTCTGATTTGCTGGCTTTCCACATGTGTTTTTTGTCCTTCCTACAGAAACTTCTTCCCCAGTCATTGACTTTTCCATATTGCCACTCCCAATGAGCACAGGATAACTGTTACACCAGGAAGCTGAATTTAGTAGCACATTAAAAGGATCATAGACCAAGTGGGATTTATTAATTGGGTACATGACAGCTCACCATGAAATTCAGTTAACATGATACACTACATTGATAGATTAAGGGATTAAAGTGCACATGGGCACCTTAGTAGATGAAGGAAAAGCATGTGATATAGTTCAAGGTCTTATGATAAAACACTCAACAGATCATTAAATATAATCAAGGCTATAAATGAAAATTCTGGAGATAACATATTCAATGTGGAAATAACTTAAGACTGGAGCCCTAAATTTGAAGACCAAGCAAGAATTCTACTGTTACCTCTGTAGCCTCTATGGCAATGAAAACGTTAGACTACTTGAATGGATGCAGACAAAAAGCAGCAAAAGAGAGCAGAAGTCTCTGAATTAAAAAGAAACATGCAGGGACTACTGATGTCTCACATGTGTTCCAAGAGTACAGTGAAGGAAGGTTAACACCTTAATGGGACACTTTGGAAAACTTACCTTCATACAAAAAAGAATTAAATTTATTTTCCACTGTATGTACAAGTCAACTGTAAAACCCATAGAAGAAAATAGAGGCCAAAAGTTTTATGGCATTGGTGTCAGCCACAATTTCATAGACAAAAAGCACAAACAACAACAAAAAATGTACTCAGCAAAGTAGACTGTGCTAAAATGGTAAGTTCTCCATACAAAAAAGATACAGTCATCTGGCAGTGGTTGTACACACTCGAGAGGCAGAGGCAGGTGGATCTCTGTGAGTTCAAGGCCAGGCTGGTCTACAAGAGCTAGTGCCAGGATAGCTAATGCTACACAGAGAAACCCCATCTCAAAAAACCAAAAAGGAAAAAAAAAGATACAAACAGTATAGTGAAAAGGCAACATATACAGTGAAAGGCTATGTTTGCAAAGTATGTTATCATCCCAGTCAAACACTATGGAATTGATCTCCAGTTATTAATAGTACCATCATATGATCTGTCAATCCATTTCTACATATTTTTACACAAGAATTGAAATGAAAATATTGAACAGACAAGAGTACACCCATTTTGACAGAAGCATTATTGATAATAGCTTGAATAGCCATCAAAGATAAACTTACTTAAAAACACGATGCTTGTGTGGTGTATGCACACACATACAAGTATGAGGTACACACCTGTGCACACTTGCAAACTCCAATGTAGGAAAATGGTGTACTGCTTTATCAATTTCTACCTTATTACCCTGTGACAGGGTATCTTGGTATATCTGAGCTAGACTGATGACCAGCAAGCCTCAGAGAGCCCCACAGTCCCTTCTCTGGCCCCAAGCAGTGGAGTTAAAGACATATGTGGCTGTACACAACACTTTACATGGTGCTGAGATTTAAAATCAGATCTTCATACTGGTACTTCAGATACTCACAATTGCTAAGCAGTCTCTCTAGGACAGCTCTTCCATCTTTTAAAAGAAAAAGCCACAATATGTAACAAAAGGGAAGAACCTTGATGACATTGTGCAATTAATACATTAAACTAGCCAGACACTGAGAGACAAATACTATAAAACATCTACAATTATCAGATTCGTAAAAGAGGAAGATAGTTGACAGGGACTGAGAGGGTAAGACCAGGAGGATATTCTAATGGGTGCACAGAAGGCTTCTATCAAAATGCTTATAAGTTATATGTTGTATATATATACTAAACGTCTTGTTAGACTATAGATCTAGTGGTATACATTATTGCCATGGTAAATTCTTTCACAGTATCAGAAAATTGTCTTATATTATTTCAAAGCACATTACAACCTTACAGACTTTGTTCTAAATAAACTTTTCACTGAAGTGTGATATGCGTATAAATAAGGACCAAGATTTCATTTAGATTTGTTTTTACCTGATGAGTAGTCTCAAGTAATGACTAGGTTGGGAAAACTGAAAGAGCCCTTGTGGCCTGGCTAGTTATTGGCATCCACAGAGGTAACAGCTTTTCTCGTCCCTATCACTGCACCTTTAACATTTTCTTGAAGCTTGATGTGGGTGTCTGTGCCTTGCCACTACTCCCTCTGAATTTTGCCTGGTTAATATCTGAGGTACTTTGATTTGTGGGTGGATGCCTGTGACCACATTAGGAAAAACACCAGCCTTAATCTATTAGTCATACAGACACTTAATATTCTTTGAAATTTTAATATTTATCAATGTACAGTTGTTCTTGCTATGTCTCATATGCTTCAGTTTTTAATCACTCACAAAACCAACCATTCTTATCTCATTTATATATAGCAAGTTCTGCTCTATTGCTATGGATTATCATTTATATTTTAAGACTTTTAAATGCATAGTTGCCGCTAAAATCTTCCTGTGGTTTATATTCATTTCTAATTCACTTCTTGACATTTTGTCAGGCTATATCACAATCAATGAGATTTTAGTTTGTAACAAAAGCAAAATTATCTTTCTTAGTAAAATTGGTCTTCTTTGTACAACACTTAACTCACTATGCTGAACTGTAAAGTCAAGTAAAAGAGGCACATACAATGTTAAATCTCCTCTGCCCTATACCAAATATATTCACTCAGGCTTCAGGTTCTGCTTATATCACTAACTTTTTTTTTAGTCAGTTTTCCAATCTGTATATCTAGTGAAAATAACTTGTTCAGGTAGTTATAGTGAAGAAGGAACAGAGAACATCTTGGCAGCAAATGTCCCACACACATCTTCTCATGGAGAAAAATAAAGAAAACCTTGAATCTCATTATAAATATGGTCAAAATACAAATAATGATAGTTAGTTACATTTTACCTTTATTAATCTTATACAACTGTACAGAAATCCCAAACATCAAACACATATAAAGTAAAACCTTGATGAACATGTTGACATTTTAATGGCAGTTTCTTACCTAGCTATTGTCCTCCATGCCTAACTGTTACCTTTATTTCATTTAGGCATGCCTATATGGTTTTCAAACTAAGTGTTCATGTTCTCTCTTCATAGTACATTGCTAAGTTTACTTTCTAAATTGTGAAAAAAATAATTGACTGCACTTTACTTTCTTAAAAGTCTCTTTTCTTTTTGATATTCTTGGTAAGTTCTGGGTCATTAAGCCTTCTTCCTAAATCCTGTTCACTGGCATCTCCTTTGACTCTTTACCTCACATGTTTCAATTTTCTCTTGAAATTACTTTGTGTTCTCACAAAACAGCAAATGACAAAGTACAAAGCAAATTTCTCTTCCCATATGTATGTATTTTCACGGAAAAGGAAACTAATTATCCTTTCTTCACATAAATGCATAATTAAGAGTGAACCTTCAAAATAAACTATTCATTGTTATTTGATTTATATATTAGTCTTTTGAAATAGTTTAAATTTACACCCCCCACACATATACACACAAAATCCTGGCGTGGCATTAATTGCCTATACTCTTAGCACTTGACAAGCTAGGAAAAAATTGTTTGAGGCTGGCCTGGACCATAGGGCCATATGATACACTTCTCTCTATGTCTGTCTCTCTCTTGCTCCCTATCTATCCATCTGTCTGTCTGTCTATCATCTATCATCAATCAGTCTGTCTGTCTATCTCAAGCGATAATAATTCAAGGGCTGGGGATGTAAGTCAGTAGTATAGTGACTGCCTGGCATTTGCAGAATATCAAAGAGACAGATTAACTCATTACTATTTTAAGACATTTAGCAATAACACCTTGAATGAGCTGGTCTTCAAGACATAATGGTTAATTCCAAGTGGAGCATTTACATATGTAAGACCCGGAAAGGTGTTCATCAGGTGACACAGCCTCTTTCCATGGTAATGATTCTAATGGCATCATGGTCCTCAGGGATTGCTAAATTAACCTGAAAAGTAAGGGATATAAGGATATGAAGTATGGCATTAGAGATATTGTCTGTTAATTGATCAAGAATGTGAGTGAAAGATACCAGCTCAGCATGAACTAACTTCGCCAGAATTTCACAACTGACTGGTGGATGTTCTTTCATTCCCACCAAGAGAAAAAGAGAAATGGACCGGAGCAGGAGACTTAGTGAATCTCTGCTATGGTGACAAAATGGATGTTTGGAACCTCAACTGTGTTAAAACGCCCCACATCTGTATATTATAGGCCAGAGCTTTCACTTAAATTTTAACATACATGATATTATCATTTTCTCACACTTTGGGAATATCCATGGGGCTCATATATTAATATGAGTACAATAGAAGAAAATAAGCAGTTTTTCCAGTGGGTTTGCATTCTTTGTTTATATTTTTAAACTTGAATGTACTTTTGATCTGTTATACTTTCAAATATATATGCATATATATGTGTGTCATAATGTACAGCCGTGTGAGATATATGTACACAACATGGAGTGGTTAAACAATGCTAGTTAACCTATTCCTTTCCTCTTTTGTGTTCCATTTCATATCTTATATTCTTGGTCTCGGACTAGTTAGTCACTTTATTAATTGCTTGCAAAATTGTATTAAAGATTGGATCATGATATTCTGTTACTTTCTAAATGTCATTCATTTGGAAAATATTTTTATACATACATATAAAAATATCACATCACCACTCATATTCATATGGTGATGTCTAGCTGGAAAAGCAGGAGAAGATTAATAATTCAAACTTTTAAAAAAGACCAAGAAAACACTGAGGCAGGAAACTGAATTATTCAGTCTGGCTTGCACAACGATCTGTTCCACGGGCTTCTACTGTTTCCCTTTTCCTATGTTGACGTAGCCTCACCCCCTCATTGGCTTTGGCTTATCAAATATTTGCATGTGCATAAAGACTTTACAGGCTGTGAGAACTTAAAGCAATTGAGATAATTTTAGTTGGTTATGATTGTATGTTCAGTGAGTCTGTTCTGAGAATAACACATTGTTTCAATAAATCATAGAGCAAACCCCAATGTGTTATAAATAAATCTATGACATTTCTGGTATTTCATAACTTCTTTTTTTCTCTCTCACAAAGTCATTTTGTTAAGAGAATTTGCCTCCCACAGAATCCCCGAGCTTGCCACCAAAGTGATGAGTTTAGTTCATGCATTTGACCATGTTACTTTTCTGCATAGCATTTTTTATTAGCTCTTCATGATGATGAGATGACAGGTGGCCTCTCGAATCCTGACACCTGACAGTCTAGCTTGAATATTGTATGCCACTAGTATTGAATTACTAAAATCGGAACAGGGTATTCTGTTGAGCCTCTGCTATTGTTCACACTGCTTCATTCAAAACCTGCAGTCCGTCCGACACACTTCCTAATTCCTACTGATCTTCCACGGAAGTTTTATTGCATTTTCCCCCTCACACAGGTGGAATATTTTTTACGCATGTTCCCTGTGCAATACATCACACTGCTTTGAAGTTGCCTTTGAATGTGCATGTTGTCCTAGACTACACTCTCTTAAAGTTTTGCTAAGGGGAATCACTTTAGTGTTTCTTATACATGGTGACATTCCAATGCACAGTGGGAGCCAGGATTATTTGCTCAATTCAACTGAATTAATAAAAATAATGAACTATAAGACAATAAAATACTGTTAGACGTTATAAAGATTATTGCATCCTCTTTGGTTAAGTGGGAGTGACATACTGTATAAATATAAATTATGATTAGATCCAAATACCTGCTGCTCAGTAGAGATACGGAATCAAAATCTGATTTTAAGAAGGGAAGAGGGAGGAAGAGAGTAGAGCAGACAAAATGTATAGCACAATAAAAACAACAAAAAGTTTTACATAAAAATCAATAGCAAATCTTTAGCAAAATAATTATTGTTTAGTATATATAAATTTGAGAGAAGTCTAGAATCATGAGAACTAATTTTTAAAATGTCTTTGAATTATATACTTTATATGCAAAATCTGTTATTTTAATTTATTTTCTTATTTGGTGTGTTTTATGCATGTGCACCTGAGCTTGCATTGAGCAGACAAGGATTCTGTGTTCTTTTCTTCAGTCCCAGGCATATTCTAGTGAGACAAGATCTTTCATTGACCCTGACCTTCAATCTCTATGGCTAAGTGGACAAGCCAGAGAGCTAATAGGGTACACCTAGCTCTGCACTCATCATTGAGGTTACAGGTCCATGACCATACTTAACTATTTAGATGAGAGCTTAGGTTTCAAATTCAGGCCTTCATGTTTGAGCTGCAAGAATTTTTAACTACAGAGGCATCTTCCCAGAGACTCAAGATCTTTTACTTTGCAGATTGTTGGAAAACATTAATATATATACATATATGTGTGTATATATATATATATATATATATATA
>LOEQ01002362.1:189427-222930 GCA_001685075.1 Bramus lutescens | reverse complement strand
TTGAACTCAGGACCTTTGGAAGAGCAGGCAATGCTCTTAACCACTGAGCCATCTCTCCAGCCCATATCTAGGCCTTTTTTGAAGATGATTATTTTATTGTCTTTTGGGAAGAGCAAGATGGGCATTGCAGACTTGTATCTGGCCTGTATCCATTTACTTCACTGCATATCCATTTGCTTCATTGCATGGTGCAGCAAGTACTTTCAATATCACTCCACTTATGTATGTTATTCTTATTTTTCAGTGACTTTATATTCAATGTGTAAAACCCTATAAATAGCTGGGTTTGGGTTGACTTTTCTTTTGCATCCTATAAGAGACCATTTCTGTCTCCCAGGGGAAAAAATATCAGAGACATAAGTTTGTAAATGAGCTCCCATCTAGAAAAAATATCACAGTAATGAGTGGAGAGTAATGCTAGAAAACTGTGGGCCTGTGTGATGGCTCAGGAGTGTGACTCACCAAAAATAAAGACACAAAATAAAGGGATTAATCCTGAAACACTTTGGGCCAATGCAAGGAGAATTGAATTAAGTCATTAGAATCAGGTGACTCTTGAGTGGGTAAGATGATCTTCAAGAAGTTTCAAAGACATGTTTCAAAAATAAAATCAAACAAGATAGGTTAGCTTAGTTTAAAGACTGTCACAGTTTGTTCATAGCAAAGAACTACGAGTAAGTAAATGTGTAGAATGACCATGGTCTCTCGTGCTCAGAATTAGACAAATGATCCAGTATTCTAGGCAGCACTAGTGAGCTATTGAGAAATACAAAATCTCAGTTTAACAAGATGCCCAGATGATCCCCTCACAGAGACTGTAATAAGCACAGTTGACTAAAGATCTTGGCTTCAGTGCAAGACTCTGTCTAAGGGCTAAAAATTTTCACAGCTGATGTGTAGAGGATCTACTCCAAATCTGTATGACAGAGGTATTTACAAAGGAAGGTGTTGACTTTTCACACAAAATAACCAAAATGCATCTGATAGTATGCTCTGACTCACAGTTATTCAAATCCCACAGTGCTCTCTTCTTATGGCTACCATGTAGATATAACTTTCAGGTTTCTTACTATACCTGGCAGTGTTCACTCCCAGTGGAGACAGGCCGTTGTTTGATGTAAAGTCTAAGGCTGATTTACTGGTTTTAGATTATAGGTGCTTTTGCACTCAACATGGATGACATGTCAACGAGGTCACCATTGGCAAAGCCATGTGTTGAAACTTGATTGAGGCAGAAGTTGCAGATTGTACTATTTTGTTTCACTATTATTATTTGAATAAGAGGTACATCTTTGGAGCAATGTGGCAGGTACTAGTGTTAGATTGGGACTGATCAAGGCAATGTAGAAATGAAATAAATAGTAAAACTGACCTCTGCAAGTACAGATTGTTCTTTAATCAGAAAAATGAATGACAGTAGTCTCTGTGGGAATAGAACAGAGCAGTTTAGGAAGATTGCTGTTTTACAGGGCAGAAACTAAAACTTTGTGTATGGCTGTTGGAAGGGAGAGGGCCACTTGCTTGTCCTGACCACCCGGCTTGCTTAGACCCAAAATAACCACACAGAAACTGTATTAATTAAATTACTGCTTGGCCCATTAGTTCCAGCCTCTTATTGGCTAACTCTCACATCTTGATTTAACCCATTTCTATTAATTTGTATATCGCCATGTGGCAGTAGCTTACCAGGAAAGATTCAGCATGTCTGACTCTGGCGGCTTCATGTCAGCTATCTCTGACTCTGCCTTTCTTCTTCCCAGAATTCGGTTCTGTCTTCCCTGCCTACAAAAGTTCTGCCCTATCAAGTAGGCCAAAGCAGTTTTTTTTATTCATTAACCAATAAATACAACACATAAACAGAAGGACCTCCTGCATCACATGAAAGTTTCCATCTATAGGTCAGTTCCGCTGAGGTCTCGAAGTAAAGAGAAACAATGGTAAGTTGTGTATTGATCCTCTTATCAGGAGCTTCCTGGATCCCTACTGCATTTTACTGTCCAGAGACTCTCAGCCCACCTGAGGCTTTTCAGTCATTAATCCTTCAACTTTTATTGAAGAAAATGACTCCAAAGAAGGATGGTGGCAGATGATTTCTTAAAACCCTATCATGTAATGATGCTTTAAATGGAGCGTAATGTAAGATAGAAGATTGTGGAATTAGAATGTCTGGGATCTAATTGTCTAATCCAGGCCTTAAGAGCTAAATAAATTCAAGTAATTTACTTAATACATCCAAGTCTCTACTTCATAATTTATAAGATGGATACAGATATAATTTCTCCTTACTTGAAGAAGAGAGGTTTGAAATACTGGATTTTGTTGCAAAGTATTGACTACTGCTTAGCGCTTTACAAATGTTAGAGATCTTTGTTTTCTGCCTCTTATTTCTTAAAACTGATATAAGTATGGAGAGTAAGCCATTTGAGCTGATTTTTTTATTGTATCATCTTGGAAAGTACAAATATTCAGGGAAAATGAGATTGTATAAATGGGATGAGTATTACATTTTAAACATGATGGTATCATATACTGAAAGAACTTTAGAATCTTATTAAGCTGGAGGCCATTATCATATTGTCCTTAAGTTCTCTGGTATGAAAGTACCCAGTATGTTAGTTAATGAAACCTCAAAACAGCCCTCTACATGATTGCAGGGAACACAACCTATTTCTCCAATCCACCATCTGCTTTGAGTTTTTACTTTATAAAGTGGGTCCCACAACCTGTGGCTCTCCTCCAGCAGCACCTCTATTAGTTACCAAGTTGTCACATATGTATACACACAATACTGCAATATTTGTTTTATTTCCCATTACTCAATCTCCATCAACAGTAGTCATCCAGGGCTAAGAAAATTGCTCAGTGTATAAATCCCTTGCTGTACAATCACATGGGCTATAGTTTGGACCCCAACATCTAAGTAAAAAGATGGATGCAGCATCACATTTCTCCAGATGTACCACTAAGGGAATAGATACAGAAAGATCTCTGGGGGTTGCTGAGCAGACAGTCTAGCTGAAATGGGCAGCTCCACATCCAGTGAGAGACCTTGACCCCAAACACGGGATAATTCTAACACAGAGAATTCAGAGCCTTGCAGAAATTAAAAGAACAACAAAATGACTATTCCTTCACTCATTAACTTCCATATTTGCACAAAACCAATGAATCAGAGATATGATCATTGTAACAACTCAGTCTGATCAAGTGAAAATGACTCCGGGGAGGAAGAGAATTAACCTCTCCCAGGGATGAGCCCTTGATTGTTTACCCAAGGCAGGGAGATCAGCCTTGAAACAGTTTACATGCCAACAACAAAAACAGACTCAGCAAGTTCCATTTCTATATAATTGTGCATATATATATATATATATATACACACACACATAAAAGAGCCTGTCAACATGAGAGTTGTGGAAGAGAATGAGAAGGTACAAAGGATAGTGGCTGGAAAAGGCTGAAGGAAGATTAAATGGAAGGAGAAGAAGATGCCAATACACTTTAATTAAAAATCTATTGTAAAATTAAAAAAATACTAGAAAAGAAAAGCTAAGTGTTAGGGTGAACAGTATACTTGCAGCTACACCCTTTAAGATTGCTTAAAGAGATGTGTCTGTTGACATCACTACAAGGATTCATTTCTCACCTATATTTTTTCAAGCCAAAAAGCTGTTCACAATAGTGATTCAAGTCAACCGAACATCTTTTTTTTTTCCTGTATCAACCACTGTTATACTATGTTCTGTTCACTCTCTGATATGGGATTCCCCTCTGTGAATACCACTGGCTAATAAAGAGGCTGTTTTGGGACTGTGATAGGGTAAAGCAAAGATAGGCAGGGAAAACTAAACTGAATGGTGAGAGAAAGAAGGTGGAGTCAGAGAGAAGCCATGTAGCCCTGCTGGAGACAGATCCGGAATTTTACTCAGTAAGCCACAGTGTTGTGGCAATACACAGATTAATGGAGATCAGTTAATTTAAGATATGAGTTATCCAGAAATACGCTTAAGCTATCGGCCAAACAGTATTGCAAATAATATGGTTTTTGTGTGGTTATTTTCAGGCTGAGCACCCAGGAACAAGTGGCCTCAATACAAAAATTCTCTACTTATAGAACAGCTGATACACTGCTTGCAGGGTCTGACCAAAACTTTTTTGACTTTCTTACTCTTCTGGTTCCATAGATCTATGTGGAATGATGGAAAGCTGTTTCCCCACAGAGCTCTTAATAACTGTATAAGTAGCATTTAGTACTGCCAATGAGAAATAAATGGACCACCTTTACTGTAATTTCCACGCTGAATTTGACTGACTCCTATCGAAAGGCATTATTCTAAGTGCAAAACTCAGAAAGTGTCTTTCCCAAAAATGTCATCGATTCTCTATGATAAGTAGACTCACAAGTATATAAGATCAAAATACTGTTACAAGAAATGAATTAAAAAAAAACAAAACCCTTCACAATAGCCACAAATAATATAGAATATTTTGGGGTAACCCTAACCAAACAATTGCAGGACTTGTTTGACCAAAACTTCAAGTCTTTGAAGAATTAAATTGAAGAAGACATCAGAAGATGGAAAGATCTCCCATGCTCATGGATCAGTAGGATTAATATAGTAAAAATGGCCATCTTACCAATACCAATATACAGATTCAACAAAATCCCTATCAAAATTTCAACACAACTGTTTACAGATTTTGGAAGAACAATACTTATATTCCTATGGAAAAACATAAAACCCAGGATTGCTAAAGCAATCCCCCAAAGTAAAAGAACTGTCAGAAATATCAGAATCTCTGATTTCAAATTTTACTACAGAGCTATAGTAATAAAAACAACATGGTTTGACATTTGAAAAAATAAACAGTTTGATGAATGAAATCGAATTGAAGACTCAGGCATAAATCCCAACATCTATGTACACCTGAATTTTGATAAAGAAGTCAGAAATGCACAATGAAAAAAAGAAAGCATCTTCAATAAATGGTGCTGGTCTAGCTGGATGCCTACATGTAGAAGAATGTAAATAGATTCAAGTCCATGTGAATCAAAGATGCCAACATTAAACCAGACAATGAAACTGACAGAAGAGAAAGTAGAGATATCTTTGACTGTGTCAGGGCAGGAGACAACTTCCTAAACAGAACACTGATACTGCAGGCAGTAAGACTGACAATTAGTAATTGAGACCTCATGAAACTAAAAAGTTTCTGTGAGGCAAAACAAAACCCCTTCAATGGGGCAAAACATCAGCTTATAGAATAGGAAGAGATTTTTAAAAATTTCATATACAATAGAAGTCTAATATCCAACATATATAAAGAACTCAAAAAAAATAGACATCAATAAACCAAACAATACAATTAAAAATGTGGCGTAGAGCTAAACAGAGAATTCTGAACAGAGGCATCTCAAATCACTGAGAAACATGTTTTTAAAAAATTCAACATCTTTAGCCATCAGGGAAATACAAATCAAAACTACTTTGAGATTCCATCTTACACCTGTTAGAATGAGTGAGATCAGCAACAAAACTGACAGTACATGCTGGAAAGAATGTGAAGCAAGGGAAACACTCCTCCATTACTGGGTAAAGTGAAAACTTGTACAGCTACTGTGGAAATCAATATCGCTGTTGTCAGAAAATTGGAAATCAATCTGCCTCAAGACCCAGCTATATGACCTTTAGGCCATATAAAAGATACTCTGTTCTACCAAAAGGAGTAGTGGCTTCATTCATAATAAGAATGGAAATTGGAAACAACCTAGATGTCCCTCAGTTGCAGAGTGGATAAAGAAAATGTGGTATATTTACACACTGGACTATTACTCATCTGTTAGAAAAAAACAACATTATGAAATTTTAGACAAATGGATGGAACTGAAAAATGTCCTCCTGAGGTAGGCAACCAAGATTCAGAAAGACAAACATGATTTGTACTCTCTTATGAGTGGGTATTAGCAGTTAAGAATAATCACCATATAATCCATAGAGGCTAAATAACAAGGAGGGCTCCAGGGGGAGGCACAGGGATCTCCCTGTAAAGGGAAAATAGAATAATTTTTGATGATAGACCATAGGAGGATGGGGATAGGAACAGAAGGGATCAGGTAGGGGACGGAAGAACAAAAGAAGAGACTACTGGTAGAGAAGACTGGAATAGGGCTGCAACTAGGGAGCTATGAGGAAACCTAGTGCATTGGAATCTTCTTGAAACCTAATACTGAAAAATAAGGAACCTGCACTGGTTATCTTCAATAATCTGTCAAGGCTCCCAGTGGTGGGACACGGACACCAACCTAGCCACACACTTTCTACCAACACTTCTCCTGTTTGCAAGATGTGCTGGGGCAATTGTAACTCAGAGCTTGTGATAGCAGCCAACCAAATGACTGTTCCAATCTGAGGTCCAAGTCAGGAAAAGAAGCCCATGTCTGACACTGCCCACATGGTCAGGGACCGTAATCTGGATGGTTCAGAGACCTAAAGTAGAACCACCCAACCCCCCCACACACACACACCCCATAGTCACAGAGAAAGTCAATTAAATTATTTCTAATTATATTTCTAATTATAATTTATAGATCAGTGTCTTGTCCAGTTGTCATCAGAGAGGCTTCCTCTGGCAGATGGGAGCAGATGCAGAAACTCACACCCAAACATTAGGTGGAGCTCAGGGAACCCTTTAGAAAAACAGAGGAAGGATTTATAAGAGCCATAGGGGTTAAGGACACCAGGAGAACAAAGCCCTCAGAATCAATTAAGCAGGGCTCATAGGAGCTCACAGAAACTGAGGAGGCAACCATGGATCCTGTATAAATAAGCAGTATGTCTCTGAATAGATTCTGTGGTTGTTTAGCTTGGAGAGTTTATGGGACTCCTAATGGTGGGAAAAGGGATGTCTCCTACTCTTTTGCTTGCTCTTGGGACCCTTTTCCTTCTACTTGGCTGCCTCCTCTCATCTTGATATGAGTGTTTGTGCCTAGTCTTATTGTAACTTGTTTGATGTGTTTTGTTGACATCACTGGGAACCTGCTGTTTTGGGAAACAGGAAGAGTGAATCTGGGAGATAGAGGAGCATGGGGTTGTGGGAGGAATGGAAGTGGGGAGTCTGTAATCAGGATGTATTATATGAGGGAAGAATGAAAAACAGTCACAAGTATCCAGTTACTGACTGCAGACCTTTTTACACTAACCAATTGCTCAAACACAAGCTTGACAAATCTACCATGTTAAAAACCAACAAACTCAAATCAATGATGGAGACTTTGTAGTCATATGTGTGTAGTTTTATTTGTAGTTCAAGCACTTTAATAAACAAATTTACATTGACCAGCTTCCAGAGCATAAAAATAAATGAGATACAACCTTTTTCTTTCAGGATTTACAGTCTACTGAGGGAAGTTGATAGGTAATCATGTGAATCTATGTTCATGAAATAGTGGGAAAATTTGCAAAAAGAAATTGGTGAGGGAGACTTGGGAGACAAGTAAAATATTCATTTGTATACAAGGAAGTAAATATGTGCATGAAATTTTCCAGGAATCCAATTGGATTTGGTTTTGTAGAGAAAAAATGGCTTGTATTTACATCTTCCTTTGCTCAGTAACCAAAGAAAAATAAATGCATACAGAAATAAAACTATTCGGTTTTACAACAGAGAGGCTTGACTTTATTATCTATAGACTATACAAATTTGGTTAAATTCATTGGATTTGAAATTTAGTTTCTGTGAATGCAAAGTATACAGCACAATATTAAATAAGACACCAATTGTTATAATTAATTTGAGACAATAAACAAGTAAACTAGTATTTATATTGCAGTTAGAAATTATACTGGTTTAAGAAAAGGGTAGTAGTAGGTTCTCTGCTAGGGTTCATGATCTCACCAACCACAGGAAGTTGGATAGATTTACAGGGTAAGACAATAATTCTCTTCATTTGAGCAAGCCTTGTGGAAAATCAGATAACTGTTGGCTGCTCCCATGAAATGTGTCATTACTGCACAGTTGAGGATATCTTGCCAGAATACTCATTGCTATGGTTCATAGGTTTTACAGCTGGGTCAGACTATTGATTTCTTTTTCCTCTTGACATCTTACACAGAACCTTCAGATATGATGAGCAAGTCCATTGAGAGAAGGCTTCCGGGTCAGTTCCAGCTGTGTCAAAGGTGTATGGTGTCTTCAGCAATAGGATCTTACCTTTAGGTTCTGGGAGGCAACAAAAGGTGATGACAACGGACTATATTATTTTAGGAGTCCCTTGGGGCTATAGGCTATATTGTTTTAGGAGTCCCTTTGACTCTCCAGACTATCTGCAGGTAAATGGAGAGAATTCTAAGCTATTACAGTGAGTGAGGTAAATTTGACATGGAATGACAAAACTGCATAATCCTTTGTATTTGCCCATATAGTTATAAATTTTTCAATGTAAATATATAACCTTGAGTACATTCAGAAATAAAGCATAAAGGGGCATGAGTGAGGGCTGTGAGGGGAGGATAGTAGGACACAGGTATTATGGAGGGGAAAATCGGGGGAAATGGAGTGGGAGGCTTAATAGTGTGAGGAAATAGACTGACTAATACAGAGGAAAAGAATGGAGGGGTAGATACACTAAGAATATTTGAAAAAGCAAAAATGGAACATCCTATTTTATACATATATATAATTTATATATTATATACATGTATGTGTGTATTTATATGAAATTATGCCACTTGGGTTTTAAAATCTCTCCAAGAATCTTATACCATCTACCAAAAATCCCAGTGTCAGGCAAAGAAAACCTTTAAATTATTAAGTCATTAAGATTTTAATTAATTTATTCTTCTATGTGAAGTATAGTTTATTATTTTCCAATTAAATAAATGTTATGATCATACTTACATCCCATAAAAAATTCTATCCTCCTGGACCCCAAAGCCCCAAAAGAAAGTTATTATTCAGATACTCTGAATTAAAAAAAAAACATTTTAGATCAAAGAGAGACATCTGAGTGTGTATGCAACGGAAGAAAACGATATGGGAGAGAGCTCAACAAGTCGACTATGTGTAAGTTTAAAAAGTCCTCTAGTGGGACCAGAGATGAGGACCCCAAAATGCCATGTTTGAACATCCTTAGCTGTGATAAAATTAATATATGCTGCTCAATCCACTCTATATTTTGTTTTGGCAATCCTATTTAATACACGCAACAGGTGACCAGCAGGGACAGAGAAGCTGCATATGCTTAGCTTCTAGGACACTGTGGGTCAAACCCAAAGAATCTTACTCCAGATCCCATGTCCTTAACTTCCTCAGATTGCTACCTGTCTGAATGCAGACATTGGACCCATCGGAGGAGTACACATACTCTTAGCTGCATGGCCATTGACAATAGAGGAGGCTTCAAGCCCAGATCTCTTATTGTCCTGTGATGCCTCAGAGAAGGTTTCTTTGTTTTTTCCTAAAAACTGCAAGTCATTGGGCTTCAACTTCCCTACATGAGAGAGTTGAGGCAGCACCAGCTTTGACTCATGTGTGCAGGCTGTAGAGTAATACTCAAGGGTGAAAGAAGATGAAATTTTGCAAAAGGGCTCTGTATTCACTTAAGACATTAGAGTCATATTCCATATCAACTTCCAACTACCCTGGCAAGGTTTACAGCATATCATCCTTTACAATATCAATTCAAACACAAATCTTTTTTGTCATGCTGATGTTGAGAGCCTTTTAGTGCCTTCAACAGATATCAGAAGAACCATTAATGTAGATGCTCTAAATTAGAAAGGGTTTCTCTGGAGTCTATTAACACACTTTAGTTAGTAAACAAATAATTGGAAGCATTACATTGGACCGACTGTCAGTTATGAGATAACTCCAGTCAGAGCCGCTTCATTTCTGATACTAAGTTACATGTGGGAAATGGGTCCACATTCTAAGGGCCAGGAAAAAAGAGAGCATTAGCCATGCCAATTAAAATTCTACATTTCAAAGCTCTTTCCATTATGTTGAATATTTAAATGTTATTCCCTCTGATGCAATGAGTGTTACTACACTTTACTAAATGACCAACATCATTCTTCCACGGGGAATCTGATAATGGCACTTAAAATAAATATCACTGAGATTAAACATTTTGACAAAGTACCATATTATAGACCCTTAATAGTTTGTTTTACAGCTCATCTAGCATTTGAACATCTTAGCATATCACAGAAGCAGCTTTTAAATGAAAGTTTTTAATGCAGCAAAAACCAAGGAAGGTGAACAAAAAAATATTCACACATTTACTTATTCTTTCATTCAGTATGTTTGTGTGGGTAAGAGGTTTGATTGTGTGGGAGTAGATGTGTGTGGATCCATAAATAATTTGGAAACCAGAGGTTAACATTTGGTAATGTCCTAGTTTGCTTTCTGTTGTTGAGATAAAACATTAACCAAAAGCAACTCTGGCAGAAAATGGTTTATTTGGATTAATGGTCACACTCTCTCATCAAGTGCAGCAAAGATAGGGACTCAAGTCAGGAAGCAATAGTAGAGTCCTGAATTGTATTTTATAGATGAACATCGAAAGGATCTTAATGGTTGATGTGAAACTAGGAAATGGGAAAATGGGCGTGGAAAAGCTAGACAGAGTCTGCCCCAGGTAGCAGATGCTCTCAGAAGATTCGGGGAGCTGGTGTTGCAACTCTCAGAAGAGTTGGGGACCTGCTGTTGCAGGGTGATTTGCAGCAGAGGCTGTGGCAATGCCAAAGCCGAGTCTAGGAGGTCAGTCAGTATTTCCAGAACCCAGGCTTTAGGACATACTGCGTTCCCTATGCTATCAGCCAGACTGTTTACTACATAGTCTGCTCATGTTTACTAAGCATATTTTAAAATGAGATGTTTTAGAGAGTCATTTTTGTGATATTGTTTGGTTAACAAAGAGATTTAAAATAAACTATGCTTGAAGAGACACTAATCCACTGGGCAAGTAGCACTGGCAGGCCTTGCCCTAATTCCCATTCCCTCTGCTCTGTCCAAAAACTGTTAGATTACATTTCTTTTTTTATTATTAATTATCTTGAGCTATTCATTTTGATCTGTTTCCTTCCCTTCCTCTTCCCTCCCCTTCAACCCTCTCCCATTTCTAAAGCTAACTACCAAGGTCTATCCCCTCATTTGGCCACTTTTTCTTCCTGAGGCTACCAAGCTCCATCTATAAAAGTATTGAAGTCTAGTAATAAAAAGCCTTCTTTTGCTCACCTAATTAATGTGACTAATTTAGATCAAATACTTCATCTTAACATGGGGTTTCCCCTTTACCTTCACAAGGTGGAATTTTCCTATGGGCCAGGCTGTCTCCTCTCTACCCAGAGGCAGTCCTTCGCCCTCTGGGACGGATATTCTTGCCCCTCCCTCTTGTTCTGTTTCCCTTCTCCCTCATCCTCCATCTCCTGTCTTTGTCTCTTATCCATTGCCCTCTGACCCTCTAGGTCAAGTAAATCTTCTTTGTGCTGAGAATGGTCTTGGGGGTCCTGAGACAATATTTCTCATCTCTATGCCAAGTATCTATGGGTTTCTAATCTGTGCGCTGGATAAATGACTTATAAAAGTGATACAGGAATATCCTGGTATCTTTGAGAGGAATGGATCTAGGTCCTGGAAATTCAACAGCCACCAAAGCCACCTCCAGCTAGGTGTTTTTTGTTTGTTTGTTTGTTTAGGGGGAGTTGTTTTTAAGATTCGAATAATGAAATTTCTGGGCCATGGAGGATGAATTTTAGAAAACCAGTGTTTTGTTATAGGAAACTTGAGAGAGAGAGGGCAGAATACCAGCGTAGTAGAAGGGGGTCCACAGGGTGGGATAACACTGAAGGTCATTTCTTTGGAGTCAGTGACCTTCAGTTTATCCCAGTTCTGGAGACCCCTTGTGCAAACTCTTCACCACCAACCCCGTGCAGTTGCTGAGCAAGACACCAAGGTGTGGTTTTGTCCTTAAGAGCCCCTTTCTCTAAAGGCTCGGGACTACACTTGGTCTTGAAAACATAAATGAAGTCCAAACTGGGTTCAATAAAGATTTTTAATTGACTGAAAGCTAACTAATCACCTCTGGTGGGTACCCCAGAACAGTGCTGTTGGGGCCGGTGGTGCAGTCTGGCAGGAGAAGGAAAGTGTCATTGGAGCCGGACATTGAGAGTTCATAGCCTCACTTCACTTCCTGTGTTCTCTATCTGCTTCTTCCATGTAGGTAAACCTGTTATCTCTCAGCTTTACGCCACTGTTACTGATTAGGGATCTTGATTGGATTCATTTTCTCTGTCCCATAAAGAATTTAAAAAGCATGGAAAATCTCAAGTGCAACAGGGAGGAGTGGAGAAATATCTAGCACAGCAAACAGAATCAGCAGATGAAGAAAGGTATGTATTTTATTGGGGGTGGGGTGGTGAGGAAACACACACATATAGCAGACACAGAGAAGAAGACACTCTGTGAAGCATAGGCTGGATTCAGGGAGCCAAAATTCCTTTCTCTTCTGCAGGGCTGGGACTCTGAAGAGTTTCCTTTCCTAATTCAGTGTTGGCCAGTTCGTCATTTTGAAGAGAGATGGGATGGATGGCTGATTGGCCCACAGTCATTGTATAAGCATTCTGATCCTGCTTTGAATTTATTGAGCCAGTTCATCAGCAGAGGCCTATGGGCTGGAGAAAAAACCCATAAGGCCATTGTTTTAAGCAACAAAGAGCTCAGATGAGAAGGTAAGAGAGAAGCCAGCCTTCTTGGCTGTGGTCCCTCATCCTATCTGTCTGCCTGCCTACCAAAGACTTCTGTCTAATTCCTAGTCTCTCACCACCATGCCTCCCTACCATGATGGACTTGGTACAACTATTAGCCAAATTACATTCTCTTCTATAATTTGCGTTTGGTCATGGCATCTTACCATAGTTATAAGAAATTAACTAATTTAGTGGATTATCACAACATTAAATTAAACAATCTTTTGCTCCCTAGGAAAGTAATAAAAATTTATGCGGTGTATTAGAGTTTTATGGAGTAACACTGCCAATAGGAACGGGTAAAAGAGGTGTATTCCATTGGCTCACAACAGAGACTGAGTATCCCAACAATGGTCATGTATACACTGGAAATCCTGAGACCTGGTACTTGCTCAGTCTATTGAGGCTGACTGTCCCAGCAGTCCCAGGAAAGACCTGGGAAGTTTTTGGAGGGCTGCTGGTCTTCAGAGCTGCAAGTCCAAAGATGCTGGTTTGTCACTGAAGGATGACAGCAGCAGCTGCAACAGGAACACACTAACCAGCAAGGAGCAAAGGGAGGCAAGCAGCTTTGCTCTTTCTTCGGATCCAGGCTATCCCTGGGAAGGTACTGGCTACTCTACCCTCAGGTAATATTTCCTGGAAATGTCCTCACAGATCTTCCCAGAAGCACATCTCGCATTTGAATCCAGATCCAATCAACCAAGATTAATATCAGATATACAATTCTATTTTAATATTACTAATAATCAGTATGATTTTATTATGTTATTTATATATCCACTAATTTATTTGCTATCTTACAAACTTTACTGGAATTGATTTTAACAAAGAATATTCATCCTCATTTGGTATGTTATGCTTAGCAAACATTTTCTCACTTTCTTTGGCTAGCATATAATGCATCTTTCTTTAGCCCCAATCCCCACATATACACAAAGCAGTAAATACCGCAGAGCTAGTGATTAGATGCATGCCTTTGTTTGCTTGTTTTGTTTTCACTTGGCCTATTTCAAACTCTATTACCTTCACACTGGGTTATGCAGAAAGCTGCCAAGAAGAGACAATCATCTTTTGTGTTTGTAATCAACATTAGAATGGGTATGCAAATTCTTACTTTCCATTCTGTGATGAAAGTCTAAGAATCCCCTAGTACTTTTCAGAAAACTAATTGTTAATAAATGGTTTAATCTCTCCCCTTTGACCATGCTGCACACCCCCAATTAAGGATCTATTTAAAGGATTACTCATTTGTTTCTGGCAGTGGATCCTAATAGCATCTCGAGTGGTGTGATGCCACTCTCTAGGGACATTTCCAAAAAGTTACTACAGTATCTGTTCACCAGGCATTAGGGCCTGAACTATTTGAACATTGTTTCCTTAGATAAAACACTGATTTCTTTTCTTTCTATTTAGTCAACCAACTTTCTTTGGTCCTCTACCCTTGCAATTTATATAATTGCTTCAGTGAATGGCAGCCAACAGGAAACATACCTTTATTCCGTTTACATGCTTCTCAGCTGATGTTAAGAAACAGAGTGGAAAAGAAGTCACAGAATATATGTATGCTGAGACCAAATAGTTCCCATTAATATGAAGGGTGAACTGGGTCCCTAAGATTTCTTCATCTGGTGAAAATGCAAGAATGGGTCTCCATAAATGTATCATTCATGAAGTAGTTTCTTTGTCAAGTCAGTTTTCTCTAACTTCCATTTCCTGGCCCTTCAAGTCCCTCATCGAAATGAAGTGTTCTCCCCTTTAAGTCATTCATACAATACATATTGCTCAGGTTGTTGCTTTTTGGTCATTTTTTTTTAAATCTAAAAGTCAAATGAGAGAATCAAGTAAAGGCTCTGTCCTCACAAAGGTAAAATGACACGCTATCCTAAAAATGTAAAACATAGAGTGTGAAAGTGCATATCATTATCTCAGTTTAGGGTCAAAGCTAGGGAATGAGAAGAGGGAGTAATTAGTGGCAGAGCTAACCCTATAGTATCTCTTAGAGACTCTTAAGATTTATACCACTTTTCAGACCCTTACAGATATGTCAGTTGATGCCATGTGAGCACTTATAAGGCTAAGGCAAATGCAGAAACACAATTCTTCCATAAACAAACAGGAACACCCCCCCAAAACCAAACAACACATAAAAACCCACAAAAGTTTATTCTGGAGCCAAGTATGAGTGATTAAGGCCCCAGACTGCAGGGACAGGTTATTTCAAATTTTAGGTTTCAATGTGGTAACAGTTTTATAAAGTTTCTTATAGTAATGAAACACAAAGTCATAAATTAAGTCACCTTTTAAGTACATTGATAGAGATATCAAATAAATAGGTTATAGCAATTCAAGACAGCCTCTGCCATAGACCTCAGACACTATCTGACCATATATTTCGCCTTTTGGTGGTGGAAACTAGTGATCTATTTTACATTCCAAAGGATTTAGCTAATAATCATAAAGATATTAGGTTACATACAGAAGAGGGTAAATAAATGGTTAATAGTGTAACAGAAAATGACAGTGAAGAGGTTCTTGCATCTTACATTCTTGCTGAGGCCATTTCAAGTTTAACTAGAATTTAATCTCCTTCATGAGAAGTCCCAAGGAAAAAAAAAAATTACCCAACTATGGATTCTAGAAACCTGAGGTCAAGATGCCCCAGTTAACTTATCTTCGCCTATGCAGACCCTTCCTTCCAACTAACTGCTTATTTATCTTATGTTATACTCCCTGCTTGCATATAGCCTCTCTCCCTACAGCGGCCTATGGAGTGATCAGGATGTGATTTTTGCCTTTAAATCCCTTTACTCTAAATGCTGTTGCACTTGGGTCTCAAATACCTGAAGGAGTTCCATCTGGCTATAATCATGGCTTTCAATTGGCTATGGAATATATCTGAGTGGTCTTCTTTGGTGGGTACCCTATAATATTAAGGGTATAAATATATGGATGATATAACTAGGCTCTGGACTTACAGTATCCTGAACTTTCCACAATCATTGAAATTTTAATTAACCCGTTTTACGGAAAGTTTAGTATAGAGTTTTTTTTTTTTCTGGAAACTCTGGTTTACACAAGAGAGGGCATATCAAAGGCTATTAGCTGGAATACATATTTGCTCTGCATGAGCACTGCTTCAAAGACCCACTTGCCCTGGTAAGAGTCACATTAAATTCTGCTAAACTATGAAAAGAATTTTTTTCTTAAAAGAAAATTAAAAAGTCAGAATTTCTTTTGGTAGAAACAGCATAGAAAAATATGTCTACAACCAGCATGTTTATACTCTTTAAGAAACTCTTCTCAAAGCAATGAAGTCCTTCCACGCTCTTAAACTCTGAACTTAAGTTGGCTTGAGATTTCAGCTTCATCCCTTCTCAAAAGTCTTAAGAACCATTTCTTGGGCTCCCTACTCAAATACCCTCAACATGCCCTATTTCTTATCCCTTTCTTCTTTTGTCAATTTTTGTTTAATATTCGTTGTTTGGATACCTACTAGTTGTGAAGATCACGTATTTTTAGTGCTGGCAGTAACAACAAGAACTGCAACAGCAACAAAAAGACTAACAAGGACCTTGTAGAACTGAGGAAAGGTATAATAAACAGGCAGACAACAAGTCAGATGGCAATAAACTGTCAAGCAGAGAATTAAAGCTAAGCACTTAAAACAGAGATGGATCATGTGACTACTCTCTTATCAGTGATTAAAGGGCATTGTCATTGACCAAATGATACATAAGATAACACAAAAATTAAAGATGACCTGGGGAGATATGTTAGTCAGTACATAACCTAAAGAACTAAGTTTCTTCCTCAGCACCAAATAAAATCTGGGTGTGGTGAAATTCTAACAATGGAAAAATAGAGATGTTATACCCATATTTGCGAAGTCCCCCAAAACCAACAAGGAGACCAAGTCCTAGATGTAAAAGCAAAGATCCTATATTCTACACAAGTTTGCAAACTCGGACTCTCTGTGTGTCCAACATACTAGAATGATCAGAGAGCCCCGAGATCAGTTAGAGTTGGATTTTTATAGTAGTAAAGGTAGGGGTGAGGGATTTCTAAGGTTCAGGACCCCTGATTGGCTTACATTTGTCTTTGGGTGTTCTGGTGAATGTGTATAGGCAGGGTTCTATATACAACCTATCTACCATGGTTGGAATGTTAGGAATTTCCTTCGGATGGTCTGTTCCCGGGAGGTGCCTGGGTAATCTCAGTTTGTGGTTCTTCCTGCAACCTGGTATTGCCTCAGGGTAAACTACTGAGACTCAGGCCTCTATTAAATTTCTCATGGCTGGCTCCTACACTGGCAGGTGATAAGGGTTGGAACATTAAGAACTTCCTTTGTGTGGTCCATTCCTACTAACCTTATCATGGCTGGGTCCTACAGAGACAGGCAGATCCCTGGGGCTCACTAGCCAGATCACTTAGGTGAGTCAGAAATTTCCAAGCACCAGTGAGGGAAAAAAAAAAAAAGAACAACAGAAGTGTAGAGTCATTGAAGAAAATGCCTGACAGTGATCTCTAAACTCCCAGAGTGCATGCACACCCAAACACACATATCTGCCTACACAGGTGTATACACCTAAACATTTACACAAGAACTGCCCTGTCCCCCAGGATAGGAACAAGCCAGGCATGTAAGGTTGAAGGGGAAGTCTTTTGAACAGTGAAACAATAAAAGCTAAGACCTCAAAGGATGTGATAAAACAGAATGATCATTTCTGTGGCTGAGGTCTCTGTGTTAAGGGAACTGGGGGAGAACAAAAATGTGTCAGTGTCAGAATAGTTAGAACTTCATGAGCCATAGGAAAGAGTATCTGTTCACTGGTTGTAATCTGTCCAAGGTAAAATGTCATCCAAGATATTCTATTGGAAGAGCAGCAGATTTGTGTTGCTGATAGGCGCTTCCCCCAATCACTGTGAACAGAAAAGTCCTGAAATTTGTTAATGATGTGAATTGATTCGTTAAGTCAAGGGTAGATGTGAGGCATTGGGTTTCTAACAAGCTTCATGGATGCTGCTGCTGCTGAGTCAAAGACAGTGTTTGGAATAAAGCTCTAGGTATTCATTAATGTCAATGGAGAATAAAGAGCAGAGAGACAGGAGACCGCAGGAAGACACTTGAAAAACTCATGTCACACTTTTTCTGAGACCTGAGACTGATAAGAGTGGGGAGAGCATCTGCTTTCAGCCTACATTATACAAGTAAACGGACACAGGTTGTGGGTAAAGAGGGGAGACGAGAGATGGAAAGTTAATGAAAACCCCTAGAAAAGGAGCTATACAAATTATTCAAATAGGTGATGATGTCGTTTGAAGCAAAAAGAAAAAAAAAAGGGAATGTACAAGACTAATGTAGAATGGACTTCATTCTGCCCTCATCCTACACTAGCCCAAGACGTAAATAAGAAAGAATTCACGAATTACTTGTCATAATTGTTAATGGTGTTAAAGATAAATGTGTATACTAACTATCTTATCATCAAGCAATGGACTTTTATAAATAACGATGTCACTAAGGGGGAGAACATTTGAAAACTGCGTTTCTCCAAACGACTCCAAATTCCACATGCATACAAATATGTGTATTTTAAGTACCTGCTCAGAGGAAAGAGTGAGACCAACAAAGAGATTGGAGAGCCATACAATAAGGTCAGCTGAGTTTCATATTGTTAAAATTTAGCATTGATTTTGAGACACAAACCTCACCTCACAGAATCAAAGAGGAAAACATTGTTCATGCATTGAAACAATCAGCCTTAGAAGAGTGTTACTACTCGTGGGTTGCGAGAAAGGTTGGCTGCTTCTGCTTCACTTTGTCAGAGGTGATTAATGCTGTGGAAAACTTCACCCTAATTGAAAAGTTGTTTAGAATCCAGGGGAATACTAAAATGTATTCAGGCAGTTAGAAGCCAGCAGGCCAGCAGCTTTGGGGATAAGGGGCCTGGAGTTCACTCTTGGAGCTATGTTGAGGGATTAAAAGATTCTGCCTTGAGAGGCTCTGTTCGAAGATGCTTCACTTGACATCACAAGCACAAACATCTGAAATAAGAACTATTCCTGAACACTTGTAGTCGTGTGTTGAATCTACTCAAGGGTGAGGCAAAGAGACTGCAAATAGTGGTGATTATGGTTAGTCGTTTGTTGGGTCTCAGATCTTTCCAAACCCTACCGAAAAGGCTAAACTCCATCTTGCGCTTGGTATAATTGGCAACAAACCATCCTAATTGACAGCAAAACCTTGACAGTGAAGCAATCATCCCCATTATTATGTGAAACTGGCCTGGCTAGAGGGTATTGGGCTCACAGATGATTTTGGTTTTTTAAGTCTACTTTTGTCAGTCATTGGACAGTGACTGAGGGCCACTCTATAAGTAACAAGAACATTTCAGACAGAGGAATGAAGCGGAAAAGGATCTAGGAGTGTGTTCCTAGGGAGAGACTGGGAGTTAACGGCTCTTCTGTCAAACTACTTAAGGAGAACTGGAGGATAAAGATGAAGTATCCTCAGCGGAATGTAAAACATTATGGGGTCGTATTCACAGGCAAACTTGTCTTTGAGAGAGACACGGGTTCAGTTAAGTTAGAATATGTGACATTGTAAATGCCTATGCAGCTCTCAGTACCCTGTTACTCATAGCATGTTATGTTTTAAAACTTTTACATGAAAAACACTTTAGTTTTAATTGAAGTACTTATTATGTATTATTTGTCAAGAACCTTTCTACAGATATCCAATACCTCTCTTGAACTTGTTCCTTCCTGATTGAAAGTTTGTATTATACTGTGTCTTAAGGCAGTTTTATTCCCCCAGTGGTTTTCAACTCTATAACCCAGACATTCTCTAATAAGTGCAAAAATAACATTAAATTATATGTAAGAAAATGAATAGATGAAAGCATTGTCAAAATTACAGTTCCTCTGACATCAGTGTGTTTTATAAGGGTACACAAGCATGGTGGGTACATGCATGCACACACACACATATCATTTAGCAAGAAAAGAAACATAATCAACTGTTTAAGTCAGGACACTGGTATACATGGGTCACATGGCTCTTAAATGTCTGTTGTTCTAGCGTCAGTCCAAAAAACAGCTATTTTGCTTAATACCATTTTCTCTCAGTTTCCAGGCAGAGCATCTGAACAGATTTCCTTAAAATAGTCAGGAAACAGCGGGACAATCATATTATCATCCAAGTCAACCTTGATAACTGTAGCCCTGTACTCAGAAGGGACTTGTACTTCTTTGAGGTCCATTCTTCTTTCCTAACTGTCCTCCAGGTCATCAGTAGTTCCCTGGCATCTGCACTAGACTCCAAGCATTCTTAATAACCTTAAATCAAAGCAAATATTGTACATAGAGGGCATATAGTTTGACCTGGTGTCTTTTCATAAACTATCTGCATAGTATGGTTTTCTTATCTTTAAGTGAAATGCAGTGAGAATAGAAGTTCACTCATTACTCACTGCCATTTAAAATATGTGCAAAGCAGGGCTAAGAGGTGACTCTGTAATAGACTGGCTGCTTGGCATACACAAAGCACCCCCCCACCCCGGTTTCAATCCTTACTATTAAAAGGAAAAAGAAAACAAAGCTGTTTTGAGGATAGTGGGCCCTTGTTCTTCCCGGCCACCCAGCTAGCTTAATCCCTGAAATAATCACACAGAAATTGTATCAATTAAATTACTGCTTGGCCCATAAGCTCTAGCCTCTTAGTGGCTAACTCTCACATCTTGATTCAACCTATTTCTAAAAATCTGTATGTCACCATGAGGTCGTGGCTTACAGGGAAAGACTTAGCATGCCTGACCTGGCAGTTTCATGGAGGTTCTCTCTTTCTGCTTCCTTCCTCCCAACATTCAGTTCTGTCTCCCGGCCTACCTAAGCTCTGCCCTATCACCAGGCCCAAAGCAGTTTCTTTATTAACCAATGAAAAGCAACACAAATACCTCCTACACCACAAAGCAAACGAATAAAATTACAGAGAAAAGTATAATTCAAAAATCCCATCCTGAGGTCCCTTTAATCTGATTCTATTGCCAGTATGGTCTACCGTATTGAGGCAGTCTATGTATAGACAGAAGACATCTAACTCATCTCTACCTATATCCTACTCCCATCCACTCATAATCTTAAAACAATGTAGGGACATATTGTTAGAAATACTCATCAATAACTTCTTTTATTTCTCATCCAGTTATCATGTATATCCTTGAGAATATAACAAAAATTTGAAGACAAATTATGCTTATTTTTATTTCCAAAATATGTATATGGAAGAGCATAGAGTTCAGAAATTTTGCCCAGACCAACTGAGCAGTGACATGTCAGGAAAAGGACTCTATTCTACTGTATTTCACAGCTGGTAATCTTTGAGCCTGAAACTGGAGGTCTAATTGAAACAAGAGAGGAAAAAATTTGTCCAACCTCTTCAATGTTGTATGCACAATCTGCTGATGACCGTCAGATATATAAAGTCTATCTAACATTTGGTTCTACTACACAGAAGTTTTGCATCTGTATAGATTCTATGTGGTACTGAACCCTCTTCCAAAGCAAAAGTAGCATAGCAGCTTCAGGATTAATGGGGACTGGCATCATCTTCACAGTTGGGAATAGTCACAAGAATGTTGGGGAGATATGCATGGTTCCTTAGCCAGCTCTCTTTCCTGTTGCTGGCATCGGGGTTATTCCAGACCTGGCCATGTACAGCCAATCATTGTTCACTTTGTGGTGGCTGAAATAGTGACATCATAACTGAACCTTTCTATGTGCTCTTCTTTAATATAAAGTTCTACATGCTATACTTGAGATTTTCAAGTTGACTCTGCCAGAATTGTGAAGATGATAGGATATTCTTCTGTCTTAGTATGTCACCTGATAGCCAGAAAGTAAAGTTTTCAGCCACTCACATTCTATTTTGTGCACAGATACGTCTTCCTTGATTTTGAAGAATGAATGGATGGATGGTTGGATAGCATTGTTGGATGTTAAAGTAAGCATTATCTGCTCATAGTGGTGAAGGTAGGGTGACATTTTATATCAAAGAACTTCATCAAAACTCTGTGTCATAAAGCAATGAGCCTTCAACTTGAAATAAAAAGCTGCAGTGCTTTCTAGATATATTATGAATATAGATGAGTCACACGCTCAGTGGGTGGGACAGTTACCACTCTAAATCAGAGTTCTTGCATGTAATGCTGGGAATGGATGTCAAGGTAGTTTCCTAAAATTCTCTATAAAATAAAATAAATAAAATATTGTGCTTACAAAATATTTTACTCAGTAGTTATGGACTACACAAAAGAATAGGCAAAGCCTTTGTGGTCAGGTAACTTGAAAAATACTCATGGCAGGATGTAGATGCGTGTGTACAATTATTGAGCATACAGCTTTATCAACCATGCACAAGAAGCCCAAGCAAATTTGCTGGAGTATTGAAAGATAAATTGGATTTTTCGGAGAAGTCCCCTAATGAAGACTGAGTTAATAAAATGTAACTGTTCCTGAAAGCTTTTCCAAGTTTGTGCAAACATTTGGATTGATTTATCTTAGGAATTATGTTCTCAGGGACTCTGAAAACACTGGGGACTCCATACTTGGATCTGTTCCACATTATTCCTTTAAAGCACATTGGTATTTTCAATGCTATGTCAAGGCATAGCAGAAAAGACAGAAAAGGGAGTGTCAGTCATTAGTTTGAAACTTACCAATGTATTTCTGTTGCAGATTCACTGTCTCCTTTTGCATTTCTGGGTTTGGGTTCAGCTATTTCTCACTGAGTTCTGCCTATGTAAACTTCACACCATCCAGCTTCCTGCGACCCAGTTACA
The DNA here is from genome assembly GCA_001685075.1 of Bramus lutescens. NCBI lineage: Eukaryota > Metazoa > Chordata > Mammalia > Rodentia > Cricetidae > Bramus > Bramus lutescens. The sequence goes on along the minus strand of LOEQ01002362.1, from coordinate 200,342 downwards.
GCTTTTATGCCAAGTCCAGCAACGTCAAGCCTTGCTGCTACCCTCATTGTTACAAGGCTCACAGCAGGTAGACAAATGTCACCCTCTGCCTCTCACACTGACCCTGGGTCTTGCCCATTCCAAGAGAGAGAGAAAAAGAAATTTCTAAATTTTGCTGAGTGAGTAGAGACTGGAAGAGAGGTGTGAGAGTTCAAGATCTATGCCACTGTTTGCCATCTCTAAATATTCCCGTACTGCCAGCTCCACAGCTAAAGCTAGCTTTAGCTGCTAGCTTCCTGGATGAATAATTCAAACTTGACTTGATTATTTATGCTAGGCAATAGGAGATATCTCTCACACATACATACAAACATAGATACAGTGAGACTGAAAGATTTTGGGGAAAGGGGGAGAAACATCCAAGAATTCTAAATAGAGGAAAGAGAAAAAGGAATTCGGGAAATATAAGTCTGTGTGGAATTAAAGAAAATGAAGCTGTCATTTATGTTTCAGTTTCTTCTAAAGAAAGGAAAAAATTTAATGTGTCATAAAAGTACCATTATATATTAGCAGAAGGCAGATGCGTTCATAAAATATAAACTGTAAACAGACTATATTTTTGTTCTGGGCTCTTAATATTAAAGAAATTTCAGACTTTCATGAAAAACATATTTAATAGTAGTGGTGGTTCAAACTTGCATAATTTCTTTCATTTTACTTAAATAATGCCCTGCTATCTTATATATGACTATGTCAACTATTGAAGTTCTAAAATTTGTGGAAATACATTTCACTCTTTGAAGCATTAATCTAATTAATCTTTATCAATAAAAATCATGAGTCAGATATCAGGGTAAAAGCCAGAAGAATCAGGGAAGCAGCAGAGGAGCCATCAATGATTTTCTACTTCTTCTGTTCCTCCATCCAAAAGGCCAAGATCCGGTCTGTGCTCCAACTTACCACTTTCTGTCCCCTCTTTGTACAGACCTCCAGACCTCTATGGTTACCTCGTTTCTTACCTCTGCCTTCTGACTTCTAGCAAGCTTTATTTGTCAGAGCACAAACAAAATATCACACATTTTCCCGATTTTGTCTAAGTAAAACATGAGGGTTTTAACTAACATAGAAAAGCTATATACAACAAGTACAATAATTATATGCAAATTTATACAGATAAGAATTACATTAATAGTGTCCAGTCCATTTGTGTTTGACAAATTCCGAGAAAATACTCCAGTATCTACCCTATCTTAGTGAGTCCAAAGTGTTGTACCTGACTAACTCGCTTTCTCACATATATTGCATTACCAACCCAAAAGTAGCATATAATGTCTCTTAACCTTATACACTTTATACCTCTTTTGTGAGTTTTTTTTTTCTGAATTTGTTGACAAGGAAAATTCTTACTGTAACTATCTAGTCTTCAACACCATCAACGACCTGAGAAGGATATAATGCTACTTTAGTAAACAGGAAGCACAGAGCAAATGACTTCCAAAAATTAAGAAACGACAGAAACAGCTACAGCCTGGACAGTCACCCAGGATTCCTCTGTAACATTGGGGCATCCATATTCGACCTACAGGCCTAGGATATCTGACAGACCGTTTTTAGAAGCAGAAAATGTTGAAGGACTTTCCAAGCCTGTCTTGGAAAAAAGTACAGCAGTTGTTCTTTCTGTCCTACTTGTCCAGACAGGACGGCATACTTACTGTCAGCAGCTGAGGCAAGGGTAATTTCTTGCCCATTGACAGATTTTTGTCACAAAGAAGGTAAACTCCATATGAAATTTTTTCAATGCCCAACATCTTCTCTGAAGTAGATTGCCTAGGCCAGGAGCAGACAAATCACATTGTCATAAAAAAAACCCTTAAGTTTTTAAAACATCTTAAATTCCATATTTTGTAGATCTCTGAAGTGTTTGAAGACCATCTTTCTATCTAAAATACATTTATGTTTGACCTTGAAAACATACCTAAGATGATAACAAGTTTGATTGTAATAGGTGACTAACTACTAACCTGTATTTCTTTATTATCCTAAATAGTTTGGAATAATAACTTTCAAGGTCTAGAATCTATATTACATTGTTAAAAAAGCTGTATAGTTACAATACCTTCTACAATATATTCTAACAAAAATGACTTTAAATTTGTCTCAATACAGAAAAATATCTTTAGAGTAGAAATATATATACAGTATAATAAAAATAAACTCAAATTTGTATCAATACACAAAAATTCATTCCATATAAAATATTTAAGACTATTAGTTGCATTATTTGGTTTAAAAGTACATTCAATAATATACCTTTTATCCTATCATTTCTATATCACCCCCCTTTTCAAAACAGAACAAGATCCATAAATCCATATTGGGTTCCATGTGAAGCATTAATCTAATTAATCTTTATCAATCAAAACCAGGAGTCAGATAATGGGGTAAAAACCTGAAGGATCAGAGAAACAGCAGAGCAGCCATCAGTGAATCCCTACCTCTTTCTCCATCCAAAATGGCTGAGATCCTATATCTGCCCTGCCTTATCACTTCCTGTCATCTCTCTATACAGACCTCCAGACCAATGCAGTTAACTAGTGTCTAACCCTGTCCACTTGTTCTAAGAAAGCTTTATTTTTCAGAATACAACAAAATATCTCAAAACAACTCTTATTCTACAAAGATAATTATATGCACGCCAGAGAGAAGGGATGTGCCATGTAATAAGTGATGGTTAAGTTGAGAATTCCTGGATTCCTGGACCACATGGATCCCTTCCCAAACCTTGGAACAGTTTTGTCCTTTCAGTTTGTTTTGTTTTTCTTCTTTTTATTGGTTTAAATTTTTTATTGTTTTTATTGAACTATATTTTCCTCTGCTCCCTTCCCCTTCTACCCTCTCCCATGATCCCCATGCTCCAATTTCCTCAGGAGACCTTATGTTTTTCTACATACCATGTCGATTAGATCCATGTATGTCTCTCTTAGGGTCCTCTTTGTTGTCTAGGTTCTCTGGGATTGTGACTTGTAGGCTGGATTTCCTTTTTTATGTTTAAAAACCACTTATGAGTAATTTGTCTTTCTGGGTATAGGTCACCTCATTCAATATGATGTTTTTTAGATCTGTCCATTTCCCTGTAAATTTCAAGGTGTCATTTTTTTCATCTCTGTAGTACTCCATTGATTAATGTGGCACATTTACCTTTTCCATTTTTTGATCAAGAGTCAATTAGGTTGTTTCCAGGTTCTGGCTATGACAAATAATGCTACTATGAACATAGTTGAGTACATGTCCTTGTGGTGCAATTCAGCATCCCTTGGGTATATACCCAAAAGTGGTATTTCTAGGTCTTGAGATAGGTTGTTTCCTAACTTTCTGAGAAATTGCCATACTAATATCCAAAGCAGTAGTACCAGTTTCCACTCCCACCAGCAATGCAGAAGTGTTCCCCTTACTTCACATCCTTTCCAGCATAAGTTGTCCTCAGTGTTTTTGATCTTGGCCATTTTTACAGATGTAAAATGGAATCTCAGAGTTGTTTTGATTCACATTTCTCTGGTGGTTAAGAATGTTGAGCAATTCCTTAAGTGTCTTTCAGCTAATTTAGATTCCTGTGTTGAGAGTTTTCTATTTATGTCTGTAACCCAATTTTTATTGGATTATTTGTTCTTTTGATGGCTTAAGTTCTTTGTATATTTTGGAGATCAGCCCTCTGTCTGATGTGGGGTTGGTAAAGATCTTTTCCCATTCTATAGGCTGCCGTTTTGTCTTGTTGACCACATTTTGCATTACAGAAGCTTCTCAGTTTTTCCCATTTATTGTTTCTCTCAGTGTCTGTGCTACTAGGGTTATATTTAGGAAGTGCTTTCATGTGCCAATGTGCTCAAGTGTACTTCCCACTTTCTCTTCTGTGAGGTTCAGTGTGGTTACTTTTATGATGACATCCTTGATTAGTTTGGACTTGAGCTTTGTGCATGCAAATAGATATGGATCTATTTTCATTTTTCTACATGTTGATATCCAGTTGTTCCAGCACCATTTGTTGAATATGCTTTCTTTTCTCCATTTTGTATTTTTTGTTTCTTCGTCAATAATTGGGTGTTCATAGGTGTGTGGATTGATATCTGCTTCTTTGTTTCAGTCCCATTGGTTTTCCTGTCTATTTTTATGCCAATGCCAGGCTGTTTTAAATACTTTAGCTCTGTAGCAGAGTTTAAAGTCAGGGATTGTGATGCCTCTTGAAGTTCCTTTATTGTACAGTATTGTTTTGCCTAGCCTGGATTTTTGTTTTTCCATAGGAAATTGAGTATTGTTCTTTGAGCTCTATGAAGAATTTTGCTGGTATTTTGATGGGCATTGCATTGAATATGTAGATTGCTTTTGGTAAGATTGCCATTTTCACCTTGGTAATTCTGCCTATTAAAGAGCATGGAGGATCTTTCTATTTCCTGGTGTCTTCTTCAATTTCTTTCTTCAAAGAAGCTTCAACTTCCTTGGGTTGGAGTTTTCCTTTTAGTACTTTGTATTTGGGTTTGGGGCTATGTATTGGTTAAATCTGGTTCTGCCATGGAATATCTGTCTTGTCCATCTATGGTGATTAAAAGTTGTGCTTGGTATAGTAGTCTGGGCTGGCATTCATGGTCTCTTAATGTCTGCAGAACACTTTACCAGGACCTTCTGTGTTTCATTGCTTTCATTGGGAAGTCAGTTGTAATTATGGTAGGCCTGCCTTTATATGTAATTTTGCCTTTTCCTTACAGCTTATTATATTCTTTCTTTAATCTGTATGTTTACTGTTTTGAATATTACGTGGTGAGGGGAGTTTTATCTTGATCCATTCTATTTGGTGTTCTGTAAGCTTCTTGTATCTTCTTATGCACAACTTTCTTTAGGTTGGGAAGTTTTCTTCAAAGATTTTGTTGAATATATTGTTGTTGATTTTGAGTTGGACTTCTCTTTCTTCTATACATATTATTCTTAGGTTTTGTCTTTTCATAGTGTCCCATAATTCTGGGATATTTTTTGTTAAGGTTTTGTTCGATTTAACATTTTTTTCACCAATGAATCTTTTTCTTCTATTGTATTTTCAGCACTTGAGATTCTCTCTTCCATCTCTTGTATTCTGCTGGTTATGCTTGCATTTGTGGTTCCTGATCGTTTTCTCATAATTTCTATTTATATAATTCCCTCTGTTTGTGCTTTCTTTATTGTCTCTATTTTGGTTTTATAGTCTTGAATAGCTTCTTTCATCTGTTTTATTGCTTTTTCTTAGTTTTCTTTAAAGGATTTGTTGATTTTTTCCTATTTTTTGTTTGTTTTTCCTCCATTTTTTTGAAGAAAATTTTTATTTCCTCTTTAAGGACCTCAAATATTCTCCTAAAGTTATTTTTTAGGTCATTGTCTTCTGCTTCATCTATATTGGTGTATTCAAGTCTTCCTGTCATAAGGCCACTAGCTTTTGGTGGTGATGTGTTGCTCTTTGTGGTATTGAATGTGTTCTTACCTAGTCTACCCATCTCTTCCTCTGATTGGTGTAGTTGGGAGCTGTGTCTGTGGTGATCATTCTTCCAGGTGCCAGTAGATCCAAGGATCAGATGTTTGCACCTCATGATGCAGTCAGGGACAGAGTTCCAGTCACACTGGCAGTCAATCAATGTTCTTGGAGGTTGTGCAGTGCTCCCAGGGGTCGCTTTGCAATCCCAGTAGTCATTGTGGACTGCTCCCATGGAGGTTGTTTGCTTGGGGCTGTTCCTGCTGAGCTCACTACTTTGGGCCTGATCTGGCAGATGTTGCTGATATTAGCCTGTTCTGGTGGAGGTCACTGGCTCAGGTCTGCTCCAGTAGAGGTTGTTGGCCCAGGCCTGTTCCCATAGATGTCCCTGGCTTGGATCTGCTTTGGCAGAGGTCTCTGGCTTGGGCCTGGTCCTGCAGAAGTCTCTGTCTAGAGCCTACTTCCTCAAGGGGGGTCCCTGAATTGTTCCTGATCTCACAGGGATCTCTGGCTTGGGCCAGCTCCCTCAGTGGTGACTCCCTTGTACCTGCTCTTGTGGAGATTATTGCCTTGGGCCTGTTCCATTGGAGGTCACTGGCTCAAGCCTGCTCTTGTGGAGGTCACTGGCTTAGGCCTATTCTGGTAGAGGTCACTGGCTCAGGCCTATTCTGGTAGAGGTCACTGGCTCAGGCCTATTCTGGTAGAGGTATCTGGCTCAGGCATATTCCAACAGATGCTCCTGACTTGGGTCTGCTCCCACGGAGGTCCCTGTCTGAAATTAAGGAACTTGTATCCAACAAGTAGTTTGAGAGCAAATACATAAACATTTGATACAATACCATAGTCTATAAAGGTGCTAAACAAACAAACAAAAATGAGTAAATTAAAGGATGGCATTCTTGGGAATAAACATGTGATAAAATACCATAGTATATAAAGGTACTAAACAAACAAACAAACAAAAAAATAAGTAAATTAAAGGATGGCATTCTTGGGAATAAAGGGGGATTAAAAATACTGCCAAATTTTTAACATCTGAGTAATATTCCATGTGTAAATGTATTATGTTTCTTTATCCATTTGAGGGTCATCTAGGCTGTTTTCAGGTTCTGGCTATCATGAATAATGCTGCAAAAACATAACTGAACTTTTTTGTGATATGATTGAGTATCTTTTGGGTATATGCCCAAGATTGTATCTCTGAGTCTTGAGGTAGATTGATTTCCAATTTTCTGAGAAACTACCATATATTTTCAAAGTGGCTGTACAAATTTGCACTCCCACTAGTAATGGAAGAATTTTCCCCTTGCCCAGCCTGAATACAGGAGGAGATGCTTGGTCTTATGGCAGTTTGATATGCAATGCTTCATTGCTGCCCATGGGAGGCCTGCCCCTTTCTGAGGAAATATGGAGGAGTGGCGGATTGAGGTGGGTGACAGAAGGAAGGGAGGGAGAGGGGGTGTTAGTTGAAGAGGAGGGGAGGCTGCAATTGGGATGTTAAATAAATAAAATTAAGAAATGTACTTCCCATGATAGTACAGTGGTAGATCTACACCACTGTAAGTTTTCAAAGTATAGAGTGTAGAATAGGAAGAGTGAATTCTAAGGTACACTGTGGTCTTTACATAATTATAATAATGTGTTAATATAGGAAAATCTATTACCAGTGAGAGATCTGAACATTTTAATGTCTCAAGTGTTTTTGGTAGAGGCATATGGGGTATCTTTATGTGCTTTTCTTATAATTTTTACATAAGCTTAAAATTGTTTATAAAAAAAGTAGTCTTTAATAGTGTAACAGTGACAAAATAATGCTCATTTTCTCTGGCAAATCTAGAGAAGGATTCACCAAATGCAATTAACAGATATAATATTTTATTATAAACATGATATTAAAATCAATTTTTATGGTTTTAAGAGTGTTTTTTTAATTTGATAAAGATTTCTAATGACAAACAATAGCGATGTAAGGAGTTATAAAAAGAAGAAAAATTAATTTTGATATGTGTGGTTTATTTTAAAATATAAAGATATCTAAGAAAATGATTTCTGAGCATTGGGTTGCCTAGGGAAAGGAGAATTTGAGTTAGGAAGAAAGGACTGGCTAGGCCAGTAAAAGGGTCTTACATTGCAAATGTGTCATGTATGAACTAAGAGCATCCTGTAAGCATTATCAAGATCGTTATTATCAGGATCATTCTCTATAAAATATCAAATTTGCATTGCATCTTTAAAGATGTCTGCATGAAGACAACTCATCTCTCAGATCTCCTTGTTGGCATCCTTTCTCAATGCCCATGATCTTGGAACTCAGGTACACATTTTACTGCCATTAAAAACATCTTGCATCTTATGGAAGGCTTTCTATAGAACCCATCAGCGCTGACTTGATAATAAAAAGAAGCCTGGTGTTTCCAGGCACATTAGGGAAGCCCAATAAGATGACAACAAAGAGACAAAGAGAACTATCTTCTTTCATATCCCTTGTAATGCATACTCGAAAAGTTCCTCTTGTTCAAAGCACCAGTACTTTGAAAATGGAGATCACCTCCAAACAGCAAGAGCAGATGTTGTTTGAAGTTTCTGTCCCACCTGGTCTTGAAGACTTTCAGTCCCATAGAAAACACACAGAGTTCTATATTAATTATAAACTGATTGGCCTTTTAGCTCAGGCTTCTTATTAACTCTTAAAACTTATGTTAGCCCATAATTCTTGCCTGTGTTAGCTATATGGCGTGGTACCTTTTTTGGCGAGGCAGTCACATCTTGCTTGCTCTGTGCCTGGATTCCTCTGTGTCTGGGCGATGACTGCAAACTAAAACTTCCCTCTTCCCAGAATTCTCGCTGCCCTGCCTCTACTTCCTGTCTGATCATCTGGCCTATACTTCCTGCCTGGCTACTTGCTAATCATCATTTATTTCAAATACAAGTGACAGGGTACAGACCATTGTGCCACAGCAAGCAGAGGCTATCTTTGACTCCTTTACTGGGTTTTGGAACATATTTCTCATAATGGGTTGCCTTGCCAAGTCTTAACACAATATGAAGTACTTAGTCTTACAATAGCTTGATATGTCATGTTTTGTTGCTATCCGTGGGAGGCCTGGCCTTTTTTCAAAAGAAATGGAGGAGGAGTGGATGGGGGTTACTGGGAGGAAAGAATAGAGGGAAAACTGCTGTCCTGACATAAAAATTATTTATTATTATTATTATTTTAGATACATGCATATGTATATACATATGCACATGTGAATATAGATTCACATGTGTGTGTGCCAGTTTGGAGGCCAGAGATCCATGTAAGCTATCTTCCTCAATTGTTCTTTGTAGTGGTGCCATCTACCTTTCTATACATAATTTCAGTTTTAAGTCTCTATCAGTTTTCTGCAGTGATCCATGAGCACATCTAAGAGTGACCTTTAAATCCCCATAACGAGGATAAGACCCCACAACAACGATTTCTCCAGGACTATGATAACACCACTCAGCTGGAAAGCACCACTTAAAGATCAGATTTGGATTAAAAACTGCTCAGAACAATTTTGAGGTGGCTAGCTGAGATGATCCATCCTACTACTACTCCAGCCACAACTTGACAAAATCCCTGCACTTTCCCATTATTCAGAAAAAAATTATATTTTAAGAATATGACACCCACATTCTCAGGAGGTGGGGTGCGTGGTTTTTGGTTCTTCAATTGGTTATGTACAATAGTTATTGTTTAGGAGGAATGGTTACAAGTTGTTATTGGCAATGGTCAAGAAAAAAGGTAAACAAAAGAAATAAGATTCAAAGTTCTTGTTTTAAAAAGAAAAAAGAGGGGATATAGATACAATAGGACAAAAGGGTAGATTATTGAGCTTCTCTGAAAAGAAAAAATGGAGGCTAGAGATACAAAATAAAAGTTAGATGGTTTAGTCTAGATTAAAAAGCAACTACAAGTTTTAAATGTTTTATATTGGATTTTTGTATATTGCATACAAATTTTGTATATTGACACAAATTTGAGATTAATTTTGTTAGAATATATTGTACCTATATTTCCACTTTTGTTCAAGGTATTGTACACATACAACAGATTTAACAATGTGATGAAAATTCTAGTCCTTGAAAATTATTATTACCAATTATTTAGGATAATAAAGAAAGATAGGTTAGTAGCTAATCACATATTATAATTGAACTTATAGTTACATTAGGTATGCTTTCAAGATCAAACAAAGATATATTTTAGAGAGACCAGTCATCTTCAAACACTTCAGAGATCTACAGAATATGGCATTCGCAATGTTTTTCATAACATAGGTTGCTTTTTGATGACAATGAGACATGTCTGCTTCTGGCAGCACTTACCTATTTCAGAGAAAATAATGGGCATGAAAGAAATGCCACATGGCATTTACTTTCTTTCTGCCAAAAGTAAGCCAGGCAGTGGTGGTGCACACCTTTGATTTTAGCTCTAGAGAGGAATAGAAGGCTGTATGAGACAGGAACTCACTCTCTTTTCAGGCTGAAAAATTGCAGAGGCAAGAACTCTCTAGTGTCTTGGCTGCTTTGCTTTTCTGTACTTGAGGTTGAACCCCAATATCTGTCTCTGAGTTTTTATTATCTGCTACATATTCTCTTGTTTATTTTGAAAAGAGGGTCTCTCATTGAACCCAGAATTAACCAAGTAACTAAACTTATTCACTGAGCTCCATGATCCTTCTGTGTCTCCATTTCCTCCAGTTCCCTTGCATTGCTACGAGACATATAATACTGTACTTGTTTCTTACATGAGATCTGAACATGAGGTTCCCTCTTTCCACACAAATGACTATAGCTCGGGTCAAGTTAACGTAAAAATGGCCATCACACTATCTCCAAAAGTCCTCTTTTGTTGATGTGTTCTCTAGCTGCTCTAAAATTGAGTTTTGTCCTTATAGCTTCTGGGGCCAAGGATTGCTGTCATTACTAAAACCCGTACACAAAAGCATTATTACTTCCTCTTCACTTGTCACATTGCCGAGACAGAAGAACTACGTGGTTAAACTTGATTATGTCCTTTTTTGCACAGCATTACACAGAGAAAATTGTCTTGTCACCATAGTTCTTAAAGGAGAGACACAGAATAAGAGCTTTGAGGTTAAACTCAGTTATGAATGGTACCTATAGAATGTTCTTCAATATATTTCTCTGTATTCATTTATGTACTCATTTTCCCCAGACACCTATAAGGTTGTGAAATACAGGGTTGTTCTTCTCCATCATACACTTCTCAGAGTAGGTTCTAGCCTGTTGATGTAGTGAATGGGAGAGCAGGCCTGCTTTTCATCCAGCCTGGCTCCCGCACGGCTAGCTTAGCCCCAGAAATAATAACACACAAATTGTGTTCATTTAAGCATTGCCTGGCCCATTATATCTAGCCTTTTCTTGGCTAACTCTCTAATCTTGATTAACCCATTTCTA
>LOEQ01002362.1:161170-172421 GCA_001685075.1 Bramus lutescens | reverse complement strand
TAAGCTAGCCGTGCGGGAGCTGGGCTGGACGAAAAGCAGGGCCCGCTCCCCTCCATATTACTACAACTCAACCCAAATAAGCACACAAAAATATATTAATTGCAATACTGTGTGTCTGATGGCTCAAGTGTGTTCCTAGCTAGTTTCTATATCTTAAGTTAACACATTTTTATTAATCTGTGTATTGTAACAATGCTGTGGCTTAACAGTAAGATTCAGGTGTCTTTCTCCTTTGGCAGCTAGTTGGTGTCTCCTTGACTCTGCTTTTTTCCTCATCTATCTCTGCTTGGATTCCCTGCCTTGCTATATTCTGCCCTGCGATAGACCAAAGGAACCTCTTTATTAACCAATGGTAATATAACATATTCATATCATACAAAGGGGAATCCCACATCATGGGTGGTGTTGGATTTTATCACAAAGATATGGTAATTTGTCTGAAAAGAAAAAAATAAAAAAATTCAGGAGCTCAACATTATAAAATTCTGAAGAGCAGAAAATAGATTAAATGTGAATGGCAAACAAACTATATGCAATTAGAAGCAAGACTTTGACCACAACTTTCTTTAAAATTAGTTTGCTGATGATTTAATGGTTTGAAAGTGAGTGCAGATTTCTGTTGACGATATCTTCAAAACTCATAGATTTTGAGAGTGTAACATCTATAATGGGAGTCCACATAGCACAGTGATGTGTACCTGTTTTTGTGAATAAAACACACACATACCAATTACTTTTTTACTGCTTGTAGCTGCTAATTGGTGCAGTGACAGTATTGAGCATCTATGTGGGAATTCAGAGGTCCACAAACATCAATCATTTACTATCGGTATCTTTAAGAAAATCTTTGGCAAATCTTGTAGGAATTCTCAAGAACTACAGATGGTAAAATTTTAATAGTAGTATATATAAAAAAAAGCAGACTTTGGAATCACAGAGTCCTAAGCCCGAGAGCCCTTAACAGCTTGAGATTTCAAATTTGTGTAGCCTTGACACTCCAAGGTTGAAAATGTCCTATTTTTAATAGTAAAATACTTTTTAAAGAGTAATTTTGGATTCATAGCAAATTGAACAAGAGGTTTAATTTCCCATATACCACCCTATACAGTTTGACTCCCAACACCTCCCTCCAGAGTGGTATATCTGCTACCATTGATGAATGTACACTGATTGACACCCCAAGTCCATATTCACATTAGGATTTACTCTTGGTGCATATTTTATAGGTTTGGGCAAGTGATGTGTTATTTTATTCTTTTGCCATAGAGAAATTTCAGTCCCATAAGGGTCTTTTGTTCTTACTGTTCATTTGTTCTCCACTAGTCCCTGGATAAAATGCAGAAGCTAACACAGGGGTGGAGGGATCATAGGATAGTAATAATAAATGGATTGCTTTCCCCTATCAGTTCCCAGAAGTGTTTTGGTCCATTTTGTCCACTGTGGTAAAATGTCATAAACTGAGTAGTTTAAAAATAACAGAATGCTGTTTTATGTTTTTTTTTGGTTTTGTTTTTACATTTTTCTTTCTTTCTTGCAGTGCATGAGACCAAGGAGTTTAATTTCATTGAGTTATCAAAATCTGCGTCTTGTGGGAGTCTTTTCCTGGGTCATGCTTACTGTCTCTGGCTGTGTTCTAAGTGTGGAGGGGCAAAGGCACTCACATGTGCCTCCTTTAGAGAACACAGATCCCATTTATGAGGACTCTACTTTCCAGGGATAATCATTATAAAATGCCTTACCTCTTCATTGTTGAGTTTAGAATTTCAGCGCAGTTATTTTGGAGGGAGCATATTCGGAGCATATAATCATATTTATTTCATTCAGTCTTTGAAGTTTATAATTATTTTATGATAAAAAGCCGGGGAAAATGGAGTGACATTCTATGAGGTATTGAATATCAGGTTCCTCTGCCCTGTGCATCTTCAATTTAGCATCCAGAAAGAACTGGGGCTTTGGAATTAGATGGAATTTAACTCACGTAGTATCTATTCAGGGCCTTCTCTGTAACCAAACACCCATTATTACCTGAATGTTCTTAAATGATTCATTAGCCTTGAGGATCCTCAGATGGCTCAGCTGAATAAAATACTGGATAATATCTACATCAGCAAGGTATGAAGGGGCAAAAAGACCGGTATAAATTGGAAGTGCTTAAGAAAAGTACCAGATTCATGCTAAGTAGTTTGTGAGTGTTAGTTTTAACTCACATTAAATATTACTATTTTATCAATAATATTTATTAGCACTAAACATACCGATGCTCTACTTGTGAGTAAATTGTTGGACAGTAGCAAACCCTTCATATTAAGATATGATATGGAATGGGGCCACACTGGCAGTTAAAAGCATTGACTTCACCCATGTGATGAAAAGTTTTCCAGGGCTAAAAACAGCTTTCTAGTTCATTTTGAAACTTCCTTTTGAAGTTTCTCCTTTACCGGGTGTTTCACGTGGCCTCAGGGTGTCTTACCCTTGGGTAACTGGCTTTGGCATCACAATTCCACCCCTCAGAACCACGTCGTTACCTTACTAGACTGGACTGTGTTTTCTCCCGGACTCTTTCCCAGAAGCCATTGCGTTGTATTCCGGGTTCCCTGAGGCTTTAGCCATAATCCGCTTCCAGCTTCCTATCTTGTGAAATTAAATCCTGGGAAGTAAATGAACTGTTGAAGCTTTTAGGTCCCTGCCAAAAAGTTATGATGGCTTTATACTTTCCTGTTTATTATTTTTATCAGAATACGCAGAAGCAGCCTGAATGAAATGCCATGCAAGCCACTCACGTAGTTTGGTGTTTCTAGAAAGCACAGTGGGGGAAAAAAATAAATGAAGCAGTTGAAAGCAATTTTGATGATATATATTATGTTACTCAAAATATCTAAAATCATTTCTCATGTAGGCAACGTAAAACTTAAGCTTTTACACAAACCGTTAAAAATCAGGCTATATTTGGTTCTCCTGGCACATCCCAGTTTATAACAGCTCTGCATTACAGTGTGCTAAGTTACCACTTCTGCACGGTGACTGGCAGCCCCGGAGCATGGCCGCTAATCTGTATTTCTTAATCGAATAGTCTGTCTTCAACAGAAATAAAAATACCAGATTTATTTTATTAGGCCATGAAAAATTATCAGTCTTAAAAGGGTGCTCAATCGGGAAATTCTGCTTTCTTAAGGAAATGTTTTAGATTGCACAGAGTCAAAGTAAAATAATATAATAATAACTACGATCTATGTATTGAGTGACCATGATAGGGACATAGACTGCACAGTTTGTTTGAGACTTGGAGGAAACCCATGAGAGGTTGCAGTTGCGTTCCAATTTTGTTTTCTAGCTGAGGGGAATGAAAGTGTAAGAGGTTTTGCAATTTTCTGAGATGATACTATTGCCTAAATTTGGGGGAGTGAAATGTTATACTTATGTCTTATTAACTACACTTCCCATGCATATTCTGTGAAAAGAGTGCAAAAATATCAAAACATTTCCTTTTTGGCCTAGAGTAGTAGGGGAACTCTATCAACCATTGATAGTGAGGAATGTGGGGATACTGAAGCGAGAAATAATATATCTTACACACTGAATTTCCATCTACTTTTTAAATCACAGTTCTGGAGATCACATCCAAAAGGCTCTATCATGTGTTTCATATAAGGCTTTTTACCTTAAAATATTTGCTGAAGTCCCATGTAATCTTTCAATAGGTAGAGGCACTTGCCACCAAGGCAGGAGGATGCCGAGGTCCCATGATATGTCTTAGTAGGTGGGGCACTTGCAACAAAAGCAGGGCCCTGAATTTAACTCCTAGGTTTCACATGGTGGAAGGAAAAAATAAACTAACTTCTGCAATTTGTTCTCTGATCACCACAGTTGCACTATAGCATGTGTGGTTGCGAATACATAAATAAATAAATGAATAAATAACCGGAAAAATTTTCTTACATTTCCGTGTGCTAGTCAGTAACTAGAATACTGCCTGTGGCTTCTTCTACAACAAAACAAACAAATTAAAAACAAACAAATAAGCAACTGTAATTAAGGAATTTAACTGTTCCTTAGTTAAACTTAGAATATCTTAATATATAAAGCTTATTAGTATATACCAGAGTATTCCAATATTAATGGATTCTAGATTCTAGAAATGGAATAATATGAAACTATTAAGTGCTATACTTTATGCATAATATTTCAAGCTTGCCACTTAACAATTATGTTGTATATTGCTGAAAGGTTTATTCAGTATAGGTAGACAACTGTATGTTGCTTTTAGCTGGTATTACAAGTATATTAAATGGCTAAAATGCATATGTCCTTTCTATCAACACCCACTTAATGTTTATGCTTTCTGAAACACTGATAGAATAGTAATAACTACTTCCCATTAGAAATAATTTATAGTACGCTCTAGAGTTAGATGCTGACATTTGAAATAAAATATGCTAATGCCTCCATGTTATTGTTCAATGTATACAGAAAAAGAAGGGCTGAATGAGGATGGTATGTTTTGCTATTTGAAACTGTGACTTTTGAACTGGATACAATTCCAATTCTTGAGTATCGACCATGAAAGAGTGTCAGTTTTTTTATTTTCATCCTTCTGTCTTCTTCCTTCCTCCTCTTGATAATCACATTGATGTCACAAAGATGAATACAATAGTATTCATTTTTACACAGGCATAGATTCCTTGATGAGAATTAATAATGGGCAAAAGTAGAATAAACTGTGTAGAATTATTCACTGTCATCATCAAACAGAAAAGCATAACCATTGAAACTAGGGAAAAAAGACAAATTATAAACCACAAAGTAACTAAGGACTTACAAGACAATGGAGAATAGGAGGGGCCCATCCAGGAGCTGTGAAAGAGGAAGTAAGAGATAACCCTGAAGGTGAAGTCATGGAAAATGAACTCATAAGAAAGCCAAGCACAAAACATTCAAATAGGGGAATTTGTGTAGATATGACAAAATAAGATCCCCTGTTATCTTATATAATATATAGAGAAAGAAGTAAACTCACTGAAGATAAAACTGGAAAAGTGAGGGTAAGGAAGGTGGTCTAGTTGGTAAGGACACTAACCGTGCTAGCCTGCTGACTTCAATTCAGTCTCTGGAACACATTTAAAATCTGGATGTAGTGATGCATATTTGTAGTCCCAGCATTCCTCAGGCGAAAGGGGAGTCAGAAATAGAATCACTTAGAAGCTAAAGGACCAGCTAGCCTGGCATATAAGTGCAGCCTGGTACATCGAGTAGGCTGCAGAAACAGAGAACTTCTACCTCAATAAAGGAAAAGGAGAGGTTAACTCCAGAAAGTTTTTCCCTGACTGCCACACAAGTCATGGGATGCCCATGTAAGCACAACCACCACCACCCACAGACACAGGCACTCATGCCTGCACATCTGTCTGTCTGGGAGATTTTCATAAACAAAACAGTTGTTAGTGCCCTAGTAACCATCTTATGTGCAAGGGGCTGAAATCTAAAGATGTAAAGCATGTGACTATTGGCTGGCAATCTGAAGAACATGTTTGCAAGAGGATAGACCAACTAACGTAAGAGGGCAGTGACGTAAGTCAAGGCACAAAAAAGGCACAGTCCAGAGACACACACAATGTGGGGACACAGATTGTAATCCCGGCCTCAGACCTTTTCAAAGAGATTCATGAAAACATTACTTGGTACATACAAGAAAATCAATTCCACTTATTTGGATCAGAAAGTTAAGTCAGCATTTATATTATCTGAACTCATTGTTCATCACAGTGTTAGGAATGATGATGGAAATGAAAAAGATATGGAGTATTGGGTTACTCTGTGTTGGTACCAGGGAAAGGTCTGTGACAAATAAACTCGCATTTTATTTATTTCAAACACTAATCGATTTTGAGTTAATTTATTCCAAAAGTGTTTTTAAGGGTTTCATATTCCCCTGAGTGAGCTAGTTGGCTACATAAAATTACAGTTTAGAAGCTGATATTATAATGGGGATAGTTAACTAAGACTATTAATTATAATGTGCTTAAATGTTAAGGGGTATTAATGAGCACTGAGTTATAATTCAATATTCTCATTATAACTGAAAAAGGACACTCCTTTCTATTGTTGCTTTTAACATTCAATATTCAACAACTTCTTTTATTTTATTATATTTTGGTGTACATTTATGTATGTATGTCTTATACACAGGTGTGGTAGGTCAAGTATGTACTATAGAGATACACAAGAGATTGAGTTGGGTTACATTTGTTCTATCGTCTATTCTAGCTCTACATACCTTACTTTTTGATATGTGGCCTCACGCTGAACTTGGAGCTCTGTACGTCACCTAAACTAACTGGTCAGTAAGCACTCAGCTCTACTATCTCTGTAGTCACAGCTCTGGGGTAACAAGCATACATCATCATTTACAGACTTTCTGTGGATGTTGGGACTTTGAGGTCTTCCTGAATGCAGGGCGGGCCCTTTACCAACTTCGCCAACTTCTTAATATCTACTCATAATGCTTTCTCTACGATAGATATCATGCTGGTACTCAAAGTCCAATGATTTCATAAAATTCCATAACAAATATTTCTTAACAGCTGTGTTATCAATATTTTGACAAGGGTAAAGATTTTCTATAGGCTGTGTCCTATGTATCTCAGAGGTTTATCCTCTACTCTACAATGGCAGTAGAACTCACTTGCAATTGGGAAAATCTAGTATATCCATCAAAACCGGTCAAAATGAAAATACCCTTTCACTTGAGACCCGTACCAATGAGATAAATCATGTGTTTCACCCCTAACTATCAAATTTTTAAAGTGACAACTATAAATAAAGTAATATAAGTACAAATAAGTTGACTGATATTACCTAGGGCAAAATTATAAATATATGATCATACTTCTTAGGTTGTTTGTTTATTTTACTCGCCAAAAATATACCTAATTATTATTTATTTCCACATAATGGAAACATGCTTCCATTTATATTTATACATCTTTTTAGTTCATCTAAAGTATTGGGAACATTTAGATTTCTCATCTTACTCAACACCCAAATGTCTTACTTAATAACCTTGAGACATCTACATGTGTTTTATATTCCCACATTCAAATGGATTTTCTTAAACTTCAAAATTCACACAACTGTGTAGTCCCTATCACCTCTAATGCTTGCAGCACAAGTCCACTTGTGGAAACTAACTATTCTCCTTCTTCTGGCTAGAGAAAGGAGCAACATTTTATATTTCCTCTATGCTTTGGCCTTTTTAAAATACTGCATAATCATCCATCCAAAAGCATCCTACAAAAGACAAATATATTCTTTAAATCTAAATCATATATAAATTATTCCTGAGCAAAGAAATAAACTGATTAAATTAGGACAAAATGTGATATAGAGAGAATAATTGATTGAAATAAAGAGAATTTCTCTTCTCTACACAGCCTATTTTATTCGTATTGAAAGGAAAAGAGAGAAATAACCTGAAAATTAAGGACAAACCAAGCAGGTAGCATGGGGCACTGAATAGAGCAGTTTCAAACACCAAATCTACTGATATCTAGGGACGAATGAGTACTTACTTAAATTTTCTTTATTTCTATGTGTTTGGATGGAATGGGACATTTGATACCACCAACTTTCTGAGTTGACTTAGCTATTAGCCTACCAGTGGCTGGCATTTGCCGGTGGTATCTATATGCTCTCCTCCTGCTCAGTAAGCTCTATTTTTAATCTCTATAAACGTTAATGGTGACACACTGAGGTGGGTATTAATATCACCTCTAAATCACATAAATGAGAAGCAGAAGCAGGATAAATTGCATATCCTAAAGAGTTTCCAATTTAGCCCACTGACTCCAAGAAAGGGATTCTTGAACATTGTCCAAATAATGCTTTCTGAATAGCTGGTTAGTATGTGAAGAATGAGAAAAATAATAATCAACTTATGTAAGTACGTGAGAGACTCAGAGAAGGTGGCAGGAAAGAGTCTCATGAGCACTTAGGCCAAATCCACCACCTCTGTGGTTCCCATGCCTGGCAATTCTCTCTCCTTACTTTCCCATTTCCTTTGAGCCCTGCCTGGTTCAGGTCTTCACATATTATCTCACCTAGTTCTAAATTAGTCTTCAAATGCTGTCATAGATTCCTGAGACATAATTTGATCATGCTGGTGCCCTGCTTTAATATCCTTCAAGAGTTTCCGTCCACTACAGGGATACATCTAGATGCCTCTTCATTTAGGAGACTGTAGTTAATAATCAGCAGATTCAATATCCTTAGGCCCAGTAATTCAACAGTCAGCAATCTCCCTAGATAACCGATTGCTGAATTCGCAAGTAGACACTGAGAAATGTACAAGGCTGCAACTTTGGTTAAAGCAAACCATAATAAACACCCAAGAGACCTCTTTGCCAAAGCAAAAAACAGAAAAAAAGTGTGTTGTTTCAGTAACGGAGTACTATGTATCATTTAATTTTTATCTCTAACAACAAAACAGAGATTTAATTAGATAGAACCCAATCTTTGAAAGGAAGTTGTGCACTGCCAACAAAGCTAATATTAGCATGCTTTTTCTGTAGTCGTTATTTGCGATGAGAACTCATTCTCTGAACGTTTTCAAGCATATCTGTTGCTGTTGGTAAGTGAAGCTGCCATGTTGTGCTATAAATCATGCAGTTCCTCCCAACAGAAATTTTACAGACTTCGATTGATGTCAATCTAATCTCTCCCTGACCATAGCTACCTCTTAGTAACCAACAGTTTACATTTTTGTTCCTCTGAGTTTCACTTTTCATCACGTATGAAACCATGTGGCAATTGTCTCTCTGAGTCCAGTTTACGTTACAGCACAGAATATAGTTTATCCATTCTGTTGCAAGTGATGGAATCCTCTTCTGGTTTGAGTTCAGATAGTATTCCATTGAGCAAAAATTAACATTGCATTTTAGCACAGCAATTTTGTACTTATTTGGTGTTTAATATTTATTTTATATGTATGTGTATTTTACCTCCATGGATATATGTGTACCACATGGTGCCTGATGTTCACATAGGACTAAAAAGAGTATCATATCTTCTGAAATTGGAATAATATACAGTTGTCAGACACTATGTGAGTGCTTGGAACTAGACCATATTTTTCATATTTTTTTCAAGATGATCAAGTGCTTTTAGCTGCTCAACCATATTTCCACCTCATTGTAGAATTTTAGATGAATGTATTGTTGGGTTTACATAAAAATAGAAAATTTTCAAAGTAAAATATCAAAAAGATAAATTATATGTATATATTAATTATGGTGTCCACATGTAATTTATAAATGGATAAGGCTTGTTGTATACTGTTCAGTATTATGTAGATACATATTAATGTAATGATAAATGGATAATGACTATAATGATGAGGAAAAAGTAAATGGAGAAATGAAGGCTTGTTTGCACTTTATCTTTAAGTGTATTTCAACTCAGCTTTCTAAGATGGGTGTCAGGAACCTATGATTTCTAATGTTGTATTAAAATGAATTACTTACTTTTCCGTATAATATCTTGCCTTAGTCATCTCTAAGTGTGCATTACCTAATGCATATATCAAAAAAGAATATGACATCCCTAAATAAGTGAAGAGTTTCCTTCTAAAATGCACTATTTCTAAATGAGTCATGCAGGAATTATTATTTGTGGGTGACCATTGGCATTTTAATGTTGAGTCGCTTTCCTGAGCATATTTTGCCTGGGTGATTATAGGGTTCCCTGTCCAAAAATTGTTAGAGCTGGCCACATTAGGTTCATTTTTCCCACAAAGGACAGGGGGTCATCGCACCTCTTCACTTTTATCTGCCTGTCAGACATTTACTGAAAAATGACAAATTGAACAAACCTATAAGAATGGAGAGTCTGTGATGTCAGGGAAGGAGGTCCTGTTTCTCCAGGTATCTAGGTGTAGAGTATCTGTAATAAACCTCCAATTCAGACTCTGTGAGTTCCTGTGTCCAGATCAGTTGTTTCTGTCGGTTTTCTCATGATGTCCTTGACCTCTCCAGCTCCTACGATACTTTCTCCCTCTCTTCAGCAGGATTCCCTGAGCTTGGCCTAATGTTTGAGTGTGGGTTCTGCATCTGTTTCCATCAGTTACTGGATGAAGTCTCTCTGATGAGAATCGGGGTAGTCAATGCTCTGATTGTCGGACTACTAACACTGGGAACAGAGGCTATCATCCATGCGTTGACTGACTCCTGGGTACCTACTCCTCATACTGGACTGCCTTGCTTAGTCTTACTACAAC
The DNA here is from genome assembly GCA_001685075.1 of Bramus lutescens. Taxonomy (NCBI): domain Eukaryota; kingdom Metazoa; phylum Chordata; class Mammalia; order Rodentia; family Cricetidae; genus Bramus; species Bramus lutescens. The sequence continues at coordinate 162,154 of LOEQ01002362.1, read as the reverse complement.
TCGATATGCTATACTTTGGTGATACCCCTGGAAAACAAACCTATTCCTCTCTGAACAGAAACAGGAGTGGACTGGAGATGGGGAAGAGATGTGGGAGGTAAGATAAGGATGAAAGGAGGGAGGGGAAATGTGGTCAGGTTGTAAAAACAATCATGGATAAAACAAAATTGAACAAAAATACTCTTCAGTTCAGAAGTGCTTTTAAGGCTGTCACATTTAGAAGGACAATGACCCATATATCTTCAGAAGAGCTGACTCAATTGTCGTCAAAACAACCTAACGAGTAGAAATTCATTTCTCTCTTATATTAAGTATATTACCTTTTACTTCATTTCTAGAAGATAGGATGCATTACATTTCCTTTCTCATTTGAAGTATGTAATTTTGAAACATGTTTTATTTAATGTGTGTGTGTGTGTGTGTGTGTGTGTGTCTGTAGGTACATTGTCCATGCACATGAATGGAGGGAGGCCATGGTTGACTCCAAGTGTCTCCTTCTATTACTGTCCACCTTCCTTTTGACATGGGTTTTCTCATTCAATATGAAACTCAATGATCAGCTTCACTATGATGACTAGGTGACTAGGATTTTTTCTCCTATATAATAAATTATTTAAAAAATAATTAAAATTTTAACTCTTGTTTGAAAATATCAAGCACGATTACTTTGATTACTGCACTTATATAATTTCTACCCTTCTTTTTTACTCATCAGTCGTCTGGGGCCTGTCCTTCCTTACAGATAAATGTAACTCCACATCAAATAAGCTTCTCTTAGCAGCAGACAGAGAACTTTAGAGAAATCCACAGCCACTCAAAAGGCAGAGAACAGCTGACTGACGAAGGGTGACCAACCACAACTGCTACATCTGCAACCCAACGACCTACACTGAAGGCTCAGGATACTTTGTAGAAAAGGGGATGGAAGAATTGTGAAGACCAGGAATACTCTGCTGGAATCTCTCTCTCTCTCTCTCTCTCTCT
>LOEQ01002362.1:150454-161149 GCA_001685075.1 Bramus lutescens | reverse complement strand
CTCTCTCTCTCTCTCTCTCTCTCTCTCTCTCTCTCTCTCTCTCTCTCTTCATATATATGTACAGGATCTCCCTATGTAGGCCTGGATTCCACAGAGCTTTCTATGTAGACTAAACTGTCCTTGGATTCAGAGATCTTCCATCTTAACGCTATTAGGATTAAGGAAATGCACCACCCCTCCCAGGTTTTTATGTGGGTGGTGGGGTTGGAACTCAGGTCTTCATGCTTGCAGGCAAGCCCTTTATGAAATGAGGCATTTCCCCAGCCCTAAGTTACATATTTTTGCTATTTCACATTTTTAACATTTTCATAAACCCCAAATCTTGGATTTAGTGCTCTTTTAACAGACAACTGATCTAATGGGAAATATTATATTAAACAAATAATAAGCAGCAATTTGCATTTTCACATCTAAGATTAGATATGCCACTCACATTTATGAAAACATAAAACAACTGCATTCTGATCTCTCAGTATTTACAAACATTATAACATGGTGCTATTAATCTAGCATCAAAGCCTCTTAGCTGCATATAAAACCATTACCAGAAACATGGACTGTTCATCGCCTCCAGAGCTCACCCTTGTGGTTGAGGACACCTCCTTCAGTACACCTTCCACAGTCTTTAACTCATGTGTGTAACAGTTAAAAAACTTGACTTTCGAAATTCATAAGTTGCCAGGTACCCGTTCTCTACCGCAAAATCTTCAGATGATATTTCTTGTCACGTGATGGAAAGCAGAGCCCATAGTACGGTACGCAGGGTCCTACATCCACTGCTTCACTTCTCTACCTTCCCCTCTAATCCCAGCCCCAGCTCTGGTTTCGAACTTGCTATGCAGAGACCATTCTTTTCTTTATCCCCATTCACTATGTACCTGCTTCTTCTACTTAGAACATGAGTTCCATCTTTGATTAGAGAACTTTGGCTCAAATTTACATATCCAATGAGAGCTCTTCATACAGCATCATCTGAATTTAAAATACTACACCTTGTAGCTTCATTAAAGGAGGTTCATGAGAGCCCGTAATAAAGGATAGCAAATGTTTATTGGAGAACACTCACAATAAGAAAGTCACTGCATTCTTCTGCTCTGTGGGAGCTAGGAGCTGTGAAATGAACTCCCACAACCAACCAAGCCAAAATAATAAAAAAAAAGGTTAGTACGCTCAAGTACCCTTCCTGTTTGGGCTTACAATACCTCAGAACATACCCTAACAGGCTGATATCTAAAATGCTATTGGCTGAATGAATTACCACCACACTAGTTATTCTTTTAATCAGATTTCCTTTCCTCTCCATTCATTATCAACTGCCACATAATGGATATGTGCACATGTGTACATGTGCATGAAATCACCAACATTAAATTATTATTTGCATCTCTTTAAAATAAAGCATTAATAAAACATTCTCTTTAATGTTTGTTTTCCTGAACTAAAAGGACACCTTGATGAACATATGAGTTCAGAAGTTATTTGCTGCATTAAAAGATAGATGGCTGAAAAACTTACACAGTGCGCACAGGTCAGAGCTTCATTCTCAAGGAATTATTCCTGTTGTTTGGACTGACATTCCCTGTATATAGTTATACCAAAATCCAAGGCAAGGAACAGCCAGAGGTGCAGTTTCATCAAGTCTTCTTCAATACGGAGTCCTTTCTACAGATAGGATCTTCCCTCATGCAATTTGCCTTTGTCTTCTTCCATCTTTCTTTCCTTTTATTACATCTTCCATCTTTTCTTTTTTTTCCCCATTTATTTCTTGTCTGCATCAAAACTCCTATGAGAGATGTTACAGTCTCTGGCTAAGTCTAACACCTTAGTAAGCTTCCTTTGTACTTAGGATTTGTGATATTTCAATGAGAAGATCTCCCATAGGCTCTTGTGTTTGGACATTGGTCCCCAGTTTGTGACACTGATTAGAGAGGTTCAGGGAGTTGGGGAAAGGTTCAGCCTTGTTGGGAGGAGTACTTCAGGAGAGGCTGACTCTGAGAGTATGAAGAGTCAGGCCATTTTTAGTTCACCATCAGTGCTTCATGATTGTAGTTTAAGATGTGTTGAAGAGTGGGAGGAGTGAGAATATGAGCAAAGATGTCAAGACCACGATGGGGATACCTACTGAAACAGCTTACCTGAGCTAATGGGAGCTCAGCAATTTTGGTCAGACAGGGAAGGAACCAGCATAGGACCAAGGTAGACCCTCTGAATGTGGGTGACAGGTATGGCTGGGGCAGACTGCAAGGCCACTGGCAGTGGCACTAGGATTGTCCCTACTGCTTTTACTGGCTTTTTGGAACCCATTCTCTTTGGATGGATACCTTGCTCAGCCTGGATATAGTGGGGTGTGCCTTGGTCTTTCCTCGGAGCTAAGTGCCTTGCCCTCCATGGGAAGAGGATGAGGGGGTGGGATGAAGGGAAAGTGAAGGGGATGGGAGGAGGGGAGAGAGTAGGAACTAAGATTGGTATGTAAAATGAAAAAATATGGTCTGCTTCCTTTTTAAAAATCAAATAAGCGAGGAAAAAAGATAGGAGCTCACAGTTTCCTGCTCCTGCTCCCATGCCTGCCACTTACTTCCATGCTCCCCAACACGGTGGACTCTTATCCGTCTGAAAACATAAGCCCAGATAAACTCTTCTACTCATTGCCCTGGCCATACCGTTTCATCACAGCGACAGAAAGCGAGCTGGCATGACCGAAGCTTTCTGAGAATTTACTATAATATGGAGATGATCTCTTGGCTTAAAACATGACTACCCTACCAGAATGGGGAAAGTCTGTTAAACATTTTAGTATTTTCATAAGTGAAGGAAGACATAAAGGTCTTTGGTTTTCTTAAAGGTATGTCAAGCAAACAACGACCAACCACAAGGCTGCAAACCTGCAGGCAGGAACTCTCAGGCACAGGAGGGGCAGATGGACTCTTTCTCTCTTCCTCTTGCACTCTAGGGTAACACAAAAGAATTTGTCAGGACAAAGCATCTTTTGAAGTCAGATGTTGACTCTGGAGTTGTGAAGCATATGGCTCCCTTGAATAAGAAAGCGCCATTCAGCCCCATTCAGTACCATCCGTACTTTGTTCATAAGCTCTGTGGCTGCAGGATGGTGAGGGGTAGAGCAGAAGCCTTCAGTTGTTTCACCAGGTTCATTCTCTGCTACTAGAAAATGTCTATGGCAGTCAGTGGTGCTTCCTACTGTAGCTTCTAACCTTACCCAGTCTTGGTGTATAACCAAGAACAACTGCCTGAACTCTTGGCTAGGTCTGGTTTCGGCACAGCAGCTTTTATTCCCCCTAATGTTTGGCTCTGTAGGAGGCCAACTTGTTGCCAGGATTTCCAAATTACAAGCATCAGTCTCGGACAATTTATTCTTTATCTTTCAGTTTGTTCAGGCACTTCTCTTTCCTGGTTCCTCTCATTGGTTTAATTAGCTGGGAGTAATGAGGAAGATTATCTCAGTATTAATATCGAGAAATTCCATAAGTGCATTTCATCCTCAGTGATGTTCTGTGGTATCACAGTCTCTAAAGACATGGAATTTAGCCCCATTCTATTTTTAATTCATTAATCTCTCTAGCTTTAGGCCTTTATTTAACAAACATACACAAGCACACACATATAAGGAAGTATATATTTGATATACTTCCTTATCTTCTACAGTTATTGATTCATTTGTTTTTGCTAACTGGTATAAGTAAGATCATGATATCTGTTGTGTAAGTGAGGAGCGTGAGATGCAGATACCCGAAGCAACTTCCCAGCATCCTACAACTAGTACAATTATGAGTTAAGTTGATTTGCTCAGTAATCCATGATCAGTAATCCATGAATTAGTACTATAAGGTAGACATTTGGTTATAAATATTGCCCCATTTTCAAGAATTACAAGTTTTCAATAACGTTCACTACATTTAGTGTCTTTGTCTTAAATTCCCCATTTAAATTCCTTTTTGGTGGCCTTGTACATACTCTCTTTGTACACATGTCATTCTGGGAATTGAGTGCAGGGCTTCATACATACAAGGAAAGTGCTCTCCCCTGAGGTCCATCCCACATCCATCTTCTGTATTCTACAATTAGGAAGTAATGCCACAGAAATACCATTAGGTCCTAGAACTTGTTTTCTATTCATGACTACACACTCAACAGTCTTTATTCTCAGCATTTAGATGAGTATGAGCCTCTGATTTGACCATTTTTTGCTGCTAAAAGAGGCAGATTCTCTGCCTCAGGATGAGAGACTCGCAAGTCTTTTGACATAAATGTAAGTGCTTAGAAGGCAGTTTAAATTCATGCCCATTTAGCAAATCATCAGGAGCAGCTTCCTCTACGGCAACTCCCTTGGCTTTTGTCAAATTTTAAAGTAGCCAACTCGTATTCCTTCCCAGGGTATGGGGTTCAGGCCCAATTGAGAACTGGTCATCTCAGGATCAAGCATACCACTATTTATTTCATTAGTGGGTACATCTTTTTGTGCAGGTCAATCTTATAGTACACAGGGCTAGATTTTTGATGATTTTTCTTTCTCAACATTTTGCAGAATACCTTCTAATGCTATGAATGGTAGTCACCAAGGAAGAAATCTTACTTCATTTCCAGTTTAATTTGTCTGAGTCTGCATCCAAAGCATGTATTATCTTCAGCACTTGAGTCTTACAAGTCTTAATATCTAGTTCAACAGGGCAGCCAAGAACACTTACAATATTCATATTGTTCTGGAACCCTCTACAGATATCCTGGCAAAGAATTCATAGGGAGATGTCCTACATGTTGTACTAAATTTTTGGTCTAATATTTTGAAATTTCTAGGGAGAGCATTATCTATCCTCCCATGTAAGGAAACCCTGTACATCCTGCTTTTTAAATGAACCAAAAAAAAGAAACACAAGTTTTAATTTGCCTATCAGCTAATAGGTTCCTATGTGGTTTTTCATATGTTCTTCATTTTGGTTGGCCTTGTTTTCACTCCCACTTTTCCTGAATGTTCTACCCTATCCCCATTTGAACTTTCTTCCTCTATCATCTCACCCCATGTCTTTTTTCATATAACATGTGTTCATTATCCCCTCCCCTAAGTTCTCCCACCATTTTCCCTGAGGCTTCTTTTCCTGTTTCTTGTTCCTTGAAGATACTCACTCACGCATAAACACAGAAACCTAAAACCATTCATCTAAAATCTGTATATGACAGAGAATATGTAGTATTGGTCTTTGGGGGTCTGGTTTACCTTGTTCAATATAGTTTTTTTCCAGTTCTGTAAATTTTCCTTCAGATTTTATAATCCCATTTTGCTTAGTGCTAAGTAGAGTTCTCTTGCATAAAAGTACCACATTTTCATCATCCATTCATCAAGTAATGGAAATATAGACTGATTTCACTTTCTAGCTATTGTGCATAGGGCAGCAAAATCCATGTATGCTCATTCACCTCTGTCATGCTATAGAGAGGATCCTTTGAGGGTGTGGCCAAGCGGAGTACACCTGAGTCAATAAGGTAGACTTGGTTTTAGCTTTTGAAGAAAGCTCCACACCAGTTTTCATGACTGCACCAGTTTATACTACAATCAGCAGTGAACAAGGATTCCCTTTCCCCCCATCCTTCCAGTATTTGCTATTATTTGTTTTCTTGACAATGGCTAATGACACTGGGGCTATTAAATAGTTACAATCTTTGTATGTTCCTTCTTTTGAGAATCTCTATTCAATTACATAGCACACTTTTCATACTTGCTGTAAGGCTCAGGACACATTCAGAAAGAGAAGGGGAAAGAGTGGGAGCAAGATATTTGGAAGAGTAATGTAAAATGCCCTCTGCTGGGTGGGACCTGTCTGTGGCAGTCATGAACACACAGCAACTCTGACCACCTGCACCTAACAGGCAAAAATTAAACATGGAAGTGGGATGGACACTAGTTGGGAAGATAGGAGAGCAGAAGTGAGAGGGAACAAAAGAAAACCGTGGGAGGAAAGAATAATGTACTGTATACAGATATAAAACCATCTAATTAAAAATAATTGAATAAAATAATTTTAAATAAGAATCTAAGAAAACCAGCCCTCAATTCACAGTCCTAGAGAACCTAGTCAAAAATGAGGAGCCTAAGAGAGACATACGTTGCTCTAATCTACACAGGAAATAGAAAAAGACAAGACCTCCAGAGTGAATTGGGAGCATGGGGACTGTGGGAGAGGGTAAAAGGGGAGGGGAGAGGAAGGGAAGGGAACAGAAAAAAAGTATAGTTCAATAAAATCAATAAAAAATCTATAATAACAGAAAAGTCATTTCCTAAAATATAGACTATTTTAGCAACTTTTACAAAAATTTAATTATAATTATACATTTTGTATCAATATTATTATAGTAGGTCTTTCCAAATATGATACCCACTTAGTCTTTCTCAAGCATCTACATGCGTACATTAACATTTAATTCATTCTTAGCTAATTTCTCTTTGAGCGCTGAACAAGCACAGATGTGTTTTGATTGGTAGACTCTCAGAACATTGTTCTCCAAGACTATAATTAAGTCATTTGTTATAGCTCTTTATTTGCTTTGATAACATTGTTAAATATCCACCTATCAGCCCTGATCTGTTCTTGTTTTGAGTTAGTCAAGTTATTTTAAATGTACAGTTATAACAGATACAAGATAACCTATAATAATCACATTGTAGTGTATCTAGAGCTAAGTGACAGCTTCAAGGCCTTTGTTTTCTGAAAATATAGGTAAAATAAAAATACTGATTTGAAAGACAAACATGTAGGAGAATATGGGCATATTTCCTACAATGGTACAGGGCTATTTTATCTGTATCAAAACAATAGTCTTTATACATCCCTTTAAATCAGCAACGGAAATCTACACTGTTCTTATGTCATGCAAACAAGTAAACAAAAATATTGTCAGTCTTTGGAAGAGATCACTTGCTGTTTTTGGTCAGCACAACTAATACCATGAAAGGCAGCAGTGATGGCATCATTCAGTGCCAGAATATGATTTTGAGCCACAGTTAAAATTAGGCACTTTTATGGTTATATAATTGTCAGTCTGACTTCTGTTCAAGGCTCCAGTGTTATCTTTCAAAGATCTCAAAATCAAGTTTATTCAAAAAGACTCAACTATAAAATGACTTTAAAGAATTTGTTAAGGTTAGGTAGACTATACTTAAGCTGATGTATGTGGATGGTGAGTTAAATTATTATTAATTTTTTCTTTGTTTAGTTGTTTTTTGTTTTTGTTTTGTTTTTGAGACAGGGTTTCTCAGTGTGGCCCTAATTGTCCTGGGACATGCTGTGTAGTCCAAGCTGGTGCTGAATTCAGATATCTGCCTACCTCTGCCTCTTCAATATTGGCATTAAAGGTATATGCCACTACAACCCGGCCAATTGTTATATTCTTAAGTAAGAAATGATTCAAAACACAAACAAATACTGCATGCAATAACTGCCATGAATGTAACTCAGTAGATGGAAGGTTGTTGATAGATGCTTTCTCAATGAGTCTTGGGCATCTAAATTTGAATTCCAGAGGCCTATGCTTTTAATCTTCTGTGCTCATACATGAGCATGGTCAGTTTTCATGTTCAAGTATGAAATTTTCTGAATAACTTGTCCCTACCATATACAGCTTTAACTTCTCTTTCCTCTTGATAAAAACAATATTATATTCTGCAATTTACATTAAACCTAAGAAGAGGCTTGCTGTTGAGTCAGACTTTCTTTTAGTAGAGTATTTTCTGCAGCGGTTTAGATGTGCCTCCTGAAGACTACAGCTATTTCCTAGGAATTGAGACATTCCCTGTAGAAGAGAGAAGTGAAATTTGTAAGGTTTAGAAAGTTAGCCAGACTTACAAAGCTTAGAAAGCTGCTGAAATTTATAACACTCAAAGATCTTGCTCCATCAGGCTATAAAATCCCTTTAAACATATTGCGGAGAATCTCCAAGTGACCAAGCTGCTTACAAGGTACACGAACAGCTCAGGAGATTCTTGAGCTGTCTCCAGTTCTGGAGGGGTACTTCTGGGTGGTGCAGCAGCCTTTGGACCACCTATGTTCCTGCAAGTAACTCCCCTTCTATGTTCCTGTGAATAAATTCAATAAACTCAGTGGTTTTTCTAAACTAGTGGGATAATTTCTTCAGGTTGTTGTTGACATTCTATCTGGGGAGAACAGACGTCTCTTCTTTTCTTCCTCAGGAAAGTTATTCAACAGTAGGCAAGATGAGCTGAATAATTATTGTTAATTGATTACCGACTGCCCCACAGTAATATGAACATACTGCTTCATAACATTTTTCATCTTAAATAGCTGTTTATTTTAGAATGAACACCCTAGGGAGCTTGCCGTGTCTTATTCACAACAGCGAAGCTTACCATAAGCTGATAATTGATAAGAAGGGAGTTTCTGTCATAAGATGCAAATTATAATTAAATTATGGATTGTTACATAATGAAACAAATGGATGTTTTGTACGCAAAGGCAGACTGCCTCCTTACTTTCCCCAGTATGTGTGTTTCTAATTATTAAGTCATCAGTATGCACTGTATCAACTCTTACATAGGCACATATAGCTTTCATGGTTCATATGCATGCCACAGTACACCTATCTGATAGACACTGTGTTTCTTTAAATGTTTCAGAGAAATTTTATCATCTAAAATCAGAATAGAATTGAGTTTTGAATCTTAGTCTCCTATTCCCAGCTCTGTGCTATGTGAATATCTTCCCAGTAGAATCTCAAGAATATTAAATAAAAGAACTGTTATTACTAAACTTTAGAGTTTTGGAGGTTTTCCTTGAAGAGGGACAAGAACAGAACAGAAAGGGACACTCTTACGTATTCAAATTCAGCAGTAGAGCAGATAAATGAGCTCCATCTGCACACCTGAGACAGTGATACCCTTGGTTCAGTGATTTAGCACCAAACAGAACAGCTACGGAAGAAAATGACGTGGTTGGAGTGTGTGATGAGGCCGCAATAGAAGGAATGTTGCCGGTCACAACCCTATTACTGCCTAAAAGCTATGATTACATGCACAAACGCTATGCCACTAATTTAGAAAAAAAGGTGGAAAATAAAGTTTAAATTCTTCTGGCATGTTAGATTTTAGAGTACACCTACTTATCTAGTAATATTAAAACCTTTCTCTTTTGAATTTTGCAGTCTTAGAGTTTTATGAAAAAACACATCTGAACATAGGGCAGCTTTCACTTCCCATTTAGTTTGAATATCTTGAGCAGGTTTGTGCAATGCTATTAAAATGTTTTGATTATTGATTTTAAATAGAATTTTCTGACCATTTATTTTTTGACAATTTCATACCTGAGAATTATATTTGCATAATCTCAACCCCATTTTCTCCTCCTTCCAGATTTTTCCATGTTCCCCACAGATGGTAATTCTCAAATTCATGGTCCCCTTCTCTATAATAGTTATTATTGTATATTGGGTTGGATAATCTATCAGGGAATTTGTTGCTGGAGAAAACTGATTCTTCTTACCAAAGCACCACCAACATTTGAAGCACTTCATCTCGGGATGGGGCCCTTGCAACATTTCCCCCATTCACATTGGTGTGCTGACTGGTCTGCTGTGGTCATTATTCAGACCTTATTTAGGAAACAACGCTATTGAGATTTCATAGAAGGTGCTCTTTCACATAGGGCATTCAGCTCTCTGACTCTTGCAATGTCCCTTCCCTCTTTTGTGATATTCTCTGAGCTGTGGGCCTAGGGGTCATGCTATAGATATTATAATTTGTGCCAAGCGCCACAGAACTCTCCTTATACTTTACACTGTGATTAGTAGGGAACTTTTATTGTACCCTCTTCCTGCTACACTAAGAAACATTTTGATACATGGGTGAGAGCTACAGTTATCTGTGGATCTAAGAGTACATATTTAGAACACACACACACACACACACACACACACACATCTATAACAGTAGTAGATTCTTCTCTGGGGCATGTGACTCCCCTTCAACCAAAGGCTAGTTAGCTAGGTTCAGCATACCAGGCAAGGCTTTTGGACAGACCTGCAATTGGACAGACCTCATAAAAATGTACTATACTTAGAGAAATACTGTGTCGTGTTGGGGTTAATTTATAATTTTAGGTATAATAGTATTTCATTTATGAAATTCGGTTGGCTTGTTTTTGATGCATGCATGTTTAAAATTATAATAATTCTCTTATTATTTTTATTTTTCTTTAATAAAAATAAAGTGGCCCTCCTTATAGCTCTAACTAGTTTTGGTTATGGAGTTTATTTCATCAGAGTTTAGAAGACTTACTACTGCTTATTTCTTAGTACTATTTGCTTAAACACTTATTGTCTAGCTTCTGTCCAAAGGTAATAAATATTATTGCTGATGAGGTGTATGGGGGGGCAGAAAATAGCTGTAATCTGTTTGCTAATTAACTCTGTTACTCTGTGCTTTTCATTGAGGAATTGAGTTTATCAAGATAAAAGGTTATTATTAAAAATTTTGCACTGATTCCTGATTTTTTTATTGATTTGGTGGTGTATTCTTGGATTTTTTAAAATTAACTGTCCTGTATTGCTTATTTATTCCCTGTACACTCTTTTTTTATTTTCTTTATTATTATTAAAAATTTCCACCTCCTCCCCTTCTCCAATTTTCCTCCCCTTCCCTTTCCAGTCCAAAGAGCAGTCAGGGTTCCCTGCCCTGTG
>LOEQ01002362.1:80918-94110 GCA_001685075.1 Bramus lutescens | reverse complement strand
TATTAACCAATGAAAGTAACACATAGACAGATGACCCTCCTACATCACTGGGTGTAATTCACTGATCACTAATGTATGGACTTTGATATGTATATTTATTAACCTAATGATTGAACAAATGAATGGATGAATTATATACCTTTGATATTCTGAATACCTCAATGGAAAAACTGACTATATCATTCTGAAATTTTCATATCTCAGTATTAACTTTCAAAATGTAGCTGAAAGTCTTAGTAGTTGCAAAAGAAGTAGATTTTTATACTAAAATTATTTCTTTTATGAGCATTTTTTAAAGCTTTACCTGGATATTTTGAGTAACTCAACACAGGTTACTATATTATGTTTAGGCCAAACAATATAAATCCATATGAACCATAATGTTTAGAGATGCCAGACTGTGAGAGAGAAAAAAAAGACTTGCTGAAGAAAAATAAATGGAACAAAATTTGGACTGAATCCATAGCAAATTGCTACTTAGACCAGTGAAGCAGGAGAGCATTGTTATGGTTCCAATAGATGTCAGCCAAGTGCCACCTGAGCTGTCGTGACTAAACCGAAATAGTGTGTATGTCTCAGCTTCCTGTTTCACTTACTAACTAGAGACGAGCTATTTCAGGCAGAGAATGCATCACCTGTTATATAATACCTCAGCATTACATCTGCTTTGTGGAAAAGAGAACAGTAGCTAATATAAAGTATGGCGAAGGTAGAGTCTTGCAGACTAAAATAATAGGAGTAGCTTCCATAAAACAAACCTGGTCTTGCACACCCAATAGGTTGGCATTAATTACCAGTTAGATCTCAGAGCACAATAGGACTTAACCTATGAAAAACGCAGCATTTGAAAAACTTTTCCTTTGGGACTACATCTTGTAATTCCTAGCTGACATCTTCCCTGTACTGCATCACAAGGGAAATGACATTTCTAATGAGCGCACTTGTATCATGACTTGCAGTATCTGACTCCAGTGCTCTGACACCTCTCACAGGGTTCAACACGAGAATCCAAATGTGGAAGGGAGGAGACTCTAGGGAGAAACTTTACTTGGAAAATTACTACTTACTTTTTTTCTATTGTCATTTTTCTGTCTTTGAGATGAGGAAATACCCACCAGAAATTTGAACGAAACTTGTGAATACATGTATCATATCTTCATTGTCTGGCTTCTAAACTCCACAAGGCATGAATGTCAAACTTTCTATTTTCTTTCTTGCTCAGGCATTCCATCTGACCCTGATTCTTAGTTGTTCCTCTCCATCCATTCTGGCCATGTTTCCCATGCTTCCATCCTTAACAATGTCTTCCACCCTTGATCCAATTTCATTTCAGAAATTCTGGTGTTGAATGGGTAGTCAAAATAAGTCATTTGTCACAAATTACATGCCTATCTGTCACTTTGGGTCACTTGTATTGCACTTAAAATTCCCTTACTTGCAGCTTAATCATTCCACAAAATTTGTTTCTATAACTCATTCGGTTGCTTCAGAATTTCAGAATCCAACTAGTTCATTTTCTCTCCTTTTTCTTTAGTCTATTTTTTTGTCTTTAGGCTACAGATCCTGATACCTCCTCCAGCAAACATCCTCTGAACCTACCCTCATTTGATTTATCTCCTTGGGTTTCCTCAGATTTTTGCTCGGACACTGGTAGTCATATGAGCTTTTGTCCTTAGAAAGATATTACGTGTTTCTTTCTATCTCACCCCCTCATTTAATTTTTGTGTATGAATGTTTTGCTTAGATACATGTTTATGTACCATGTGCATGCAGTACCTATAGAGACCAGAAGCGGATACTGGATCCTCTGGAACTGGAGTTGGAGATGGCTGTGAGTCACCACATTGCTAATGGGACTTATACCCAGGTTCTTTGGAAGATTGTCAAGTTCTCTTAAACCTTGAGTCACTCTTTAGTCCATAGTTCATGTTTCTTGAGAGTAGGTTTTATCTCAGAAATCTTGATTGGGCTCATCTGAGAAAACAATACACACAAAACATTAATCAGTTAACCAGGATTAAGACCAAAACAAAAACAAAAGGAACATAAGTGGGAGGACTAACCCACTGCAGTTTGCAGTAGAAAAGCCAGCTATGACAACAATAACCTGCTTTAAAGGCTGATTAGTCTTTGAATTCAAATCTATCACTCCCGTTTCCTTCTTGTAATTACAAAGAAATACTCTGACCAAAAGCAACTAAGAGACAGAAAGGATTACTTGGTCCCACAAGTCTAGGTTACAGTCCATCATTAAGAAAAGTCAGGAAGGAATCTGAAGGCAGGAACCATGGCGAACACCGTCTTCTGGCTCACTCTCCAGCTCACATATAGCTAGCTTCTTATACAGTTCAGGACCACCTTCCTCGAAATGGTGCTACCCACAGTGGTCTCTCTGTATCCTCATCTATCAATTAATGATCAAAACAACCTCGTAGAAACATGACCATGGACCAACCTAAGGAAGACAATTGGAAACTCTTTCTCAGGTAATTCTAGGCTTGCCGAGATGACAGTTAATGCCAATTAGGACATGTGCAGAAAGGGAAATAAAAGCATATTCCTAATTCTTGCATGTATAAATTGCAAGTTATGGATATACCAAAACATTTGTTCATTTCCTAAGATTTTAAATTTTTCAGTCAGCTTGGATTTCTCCCTGTTGCGTACTTCCCATACACATCTTATTCCATTGATGATTTCTTGCTGTTAGGTTTATGTGGAATAGTTTTCAGAACATAACTTGCAATAGTTGGAATAGATATGCTGTGGGATTTACAATCCTGTCTTTCTGGTTCAAGAACATTAATATCTATATTTAATTTAGCTTCTGCCACTGAGTTCTTAGGAAATAAAACACTTTCGTAATTTAACTTTATTGCACCTATATTAGATTCATTTCATGAGAATATTACAGATCAGCAAATCAAATATTAGTTGCACCTCCCTTGTGTCATTACATTATTTTTCAATAATCAATAATTATATTTGAAATAAATATATAACTTATTTATTTCATGAGATAATGGAATATTCTGAATGGGTGGGCTAAAACTCAATTAGTTAAGCTGACATGCATTAAACTCTTGGCCTAATTAAACATAGTTATTATCAGTTACGCAAAAGAAGTGAAAATTGAATACATATATGAAACTTCCCAGAAAGTGACATTATTAATATATTTTATTCCTTTGTTTGCTTTGAGAAGCTGTTTTTGGAGACTGGAGAAGAAGCTCAGTCCAAGAACCCTAGCCCACTTCCTGGCACCCATTTCAGGCAACTAACAACTGTCTAGCATAGCAGCTCCAAAGGACCACGTTCATCTGCTGAGGGCATATGGACTCATGTTCACATGCACATCCTCAGACAGACACATGCATACAAATGGTTAAAAGTAAAAATTTTAAATTGAAATCTTGCTTTGCTCAGAAAACCTGTAAATGCCCATGTTCTGATGGTAAGTTTAAAATAATTTGTCTCTCTGTCATCCTTAGAATTGTGGAGCGTCATTCCTATCTACGATGTTTTGAAGTTAAAACCTTAAAGCCTTCCAATGAGACAATAAAATCTTTTACATATTATTTATTACTCTGTGTTCAAAAAGCAGCCCATACTTCTAGATTCTGACTTCTAAATATTATATGAAATGAGACTAGTTCCCGATTTATACTTTTTATAGATTAATAAATATACAGAGTATATTTTTAGGGTAAGTTTATTCTATCGCTAGTTTTATTTAAAATGTTACATTTGCCATGAAGAAACACATCAACTTCCCCAGTGACGGTGATCTAGCACAGTTGATGCCTTAAAGGCGCTCCTAAAACTTAAAACCCACTTCTTAATTTCTCAATTAAAATGACTCTAAAAATAAATTAAATAGAGGCCGTGAAGATAATTCTGTAGGTAAAGAACTTGGTGTAGAAGCCCGATGACCTGAGTTTGGATCTTTCCCACCAACGTTAAAGCTAGTTTTGGTGCTATGCATGTATAATCCCAGCATCTGGGGAAAGAGAAAATAGGATGTTTCCTGGAGCTTTGGTCTGCCTGCCTAGCACACATGAGTGCTTTAGGTTCAGTAAGAGTTTCTGTCTCAAAAACAAGATGAAGAATAACTCAGCGTTACACCAGATATTGGCCTCTGAAGGATACACACACGTGCATGTAACACCTTCACACACACACACACACACACACACACACACACACACACACATATACTAAGTAAGTAAATATCATAAGGTATCTACCCTCAGTTGAGAAATGAGATGGTTTCAGCATCAGTGTATAAAACAGTAGACTCCGTCAAGTCAGTATTTCCAGAAATGCACGCTTGAATCACCAACACTCTCCTGACTTTCTATCTGAAAGGATGAAGTTTACTCTGCTAGCGGTCTGGATGGCCTGAGAGGAGGCCACTTGTTTATTTCAGACTTGGCTATGGTTGTGGAAATGTGAGAGTTTGAAGCTTGTATCATTTGAAAGGCAACTCGCCATGTCTCAGCATGCTCTCTTTTCTGCTTGTCAAGATGCTGAGACTCCGGGATTTCTCTATATCTCTGTGAGATATTTGCAGTGGTCTCTCCAGAATATAGGCTTTGGATCCCTGTATCTACTAATATTCTACTCAGGGATTTTCATTCCTAGGAGGGAAAGAATATGGAGAAATGATACTGCCCTTTATAGCACTGGCTCAAAAAACACCCATTGGCACAGCTCTTACATGGTTGCAGGTATCTGAACTCTGGGACTCACACCTGTATCACAAGGGCTTTTTCTGATATTGAGAATATCTCTTAAATTTCTTGTAACTCTTTGATATCTATGATCAGTATTTCCATTTCTCTGCAGGTCTAAGCTACTTTGGATACATAAAGTAATACATTGTAAAATTCATAATATGAGAAGCCTTAAACTAGAATAGCTTTTTTGTTAACCTGGTCATTGCAGGTTGAGTTTAGTGACTTTCTCTACCCAATCCTGAGAAGCCATTTTATCCAAAATATATAACTTTGAATTATACATTCATCATATTTATATCTTATTTTATATTTTATTCAGGCTCTGTGATATTAGTTGTTAAGTCAGTAATAGCAGGTTATTTGTCAAATATTTGCCTTTTTCCTTTAAATGTTTGGCTATTGCTATTGAATGTATTGTGTGCTTNNNCTGCCATTACAATTTGTTCAATAAATTCACGATTCCTTCTAAGCTATATTTAGTTTGGAGTTGGGAGTTTGGAGGGGCTGTCTCCAGTATATCCTGGGAATGCATAGCATGAGACATACAGAGTTTTCCAGAATGACAGGCAAGGATTTTATTTTAAAATCTGGATTTCCAAAGTCTCCTCTGGATGACAGTGACCTGATGTTAGATCCATCATAAGTGCTTAGGAGAAGGTTGTGCTTATAGCCCTGTGTGACAGTGAACCTTTCCCTCTGTATGGGTGGTGCTGTGTCCATTAATAGTGATATTTTATTTATGTTTTAATAAATAAAGCTTGCCTGAAAGTCAGAGGGCAAAACTAAGCCACTAGAGGTCAGATGGTGGTGTCACACACTTTGAATCCCAGGATTTGGGAGACAGTGACGTGTGGATCCCTGTGAGTTCAAGGTCACTCTGGGCTACACTTGATCAGTGCAGAAAGAGATCCAGATGGTGGTGGCTCACACCTTTAATCTCAGTAGTAGGGAGTCACGCACCTCTAATCACAGCACTAGAGGGGAATATAAAATGGGAGGAGACAGAGGTTCAGGGCTCATTCTGCAGTCACCCAACCTTGGGATAAGTAAGATTTTTCTGGTGGCTTGGCAGCTTTGTTTTTCTTATCTTTAATTTGAACCCCTATATCTGTCTCTGGGACTTATTTATCTGGCTACATCCATTTTAGAGAATGCTTGTAACATAATCCATGTCCTGTTCTAACTAATCTCTAATAGCTGGAACCTAGTGTGTGTACAGCTACCCTGACTCCCAGTTTCTCTGCGATCTTAGGAAATGCCCTCTAACTTCTGGCATGGTAACCTTTCAATTGCACCATGAGCTATCAGCATCTGACTAAATGCATCCCTGTTGCACAGGGATAGATCCATGATCTATTACAGATAAAGTCTAAGTCAGTGGTAGAGGTACTGTACTTCAGAGCTTTTCTCCCTAAACGCTGTTTTTTTTTCCTCTCTCTCTTACACTGAAACAGCACCCCACAGCTCTAGAATTGCTCCTTGTCTCTACTACAGCTGGGTGCTATGGAGTAGGTCAGCTCTAAAAGCAAGCTGGGAACAGACAAAGGTAACCTCATCTATTTTTTGCCTTTTGCACTTTGTGCTCTTGCTGTGCCCACAAAGAGCTTCTAGCAAATCAGAGTGAGAACAGAAGAGTGTGAGGGGCCAGTGTAGTTATCCCCTTTCAGGGTGAGACACACCCCAAGACTTGGATCTTGGAGAAGGAATCCCTTTCACACTTCTTAGAGCAGAGCTTCCAGGCTAGAGCATCTTCAACTCATGCAGTTCAGGGGTAAACACGAGGAACAAGTTTCAAATATTACAGTTGTTTAATGTTCTTGAATTTTTGTGGATTTTATTGAATGGATATATTTTCCTACTTGTTCTATAGCCATAGGGAAATTTCCAGGGCTTTTAAAAAATGCAATTGTTTATTAGTCAAGTAGTTGACTTTTCTGAAAAATAGGATATGTTATTCTACACATGGATTTTTAATTTGTGTTGCTGACATTTGCCCTTCATTCCATGAACTCTTGATTTGTTCAAATTTTATCACTTGGGAATTTCTTTCTTCTTCTGCTAGTATTGGCATTACTAGGAACAGGACAGAGAGCTTGGAGTACATTAGATAAACACTCTCAAACTGAGCTGTATCTTCAGTCCTTTATGAGTATATATATGTATGTATGCATGTGCATATGTATATATGTAAGCTTACATATATGTATGTATGCATGCATATACATATATACCAATCTTTGTATCTATCATCTATGATCTATGTATCTATCAATCATCTATCTGTCTCTCTATCATTTACCTATATCTAGTATCTATCTGTCTATCATCCATTTAATCTGTGTATGCCTATTTGTTTTGAAACAAAGTCATACTAAATTGCACTGATCTCTTTTTTTTAAAGATTTTACTTATTATGTATACAATGTTCTGTCTGCATGTACACTTGCAGGTCAGAAGAGGGCACCAGATCTCATAGATGGTTGTGAGCCGCCATGTGGTTGCTGGGTCTTGAACTCAGGACCTCTGGAAGAGCAGGCACTGCTCTTAACCTCTGAGCCATCTCTCCAGCCCCAATTGCAATGATCTCTATAGCTGAGACAGGCCTAGGCTTTGATTATGAGCTTGCTGCCTCAATCTCCCAGGTCTGAAATATTCTTTATTTTTAATTTTTTGTAAATCTGCCTCAATAGTTAGGAAGCTGTGTTTTATCATTATTTATTGTATAAATATTTCTTCTAGGCTCCTTAAGCAAAGAACAAAGATATGTCCAGATTATCCAAGATGGTGGTATTTTCCTGCACTAAATCAGAAATTCCATTATCATCAATAGGAGTCCAATGCATGAAATCATTACTTAATTTATTCTAAGAAAGAAAAAAAGAGATATTCATGTTCATTTCTATTCCGTCAAAGGACACACAATACTTGGGAAGCACAGATAATATAATAATATAAGACTGCTGTATGCAGATGCACTGGAGAAAGAGTTTCATTTTTCATCTGAAGAGGGAAATTCTTAGCTACCTTTCAGAAATTATGTTTACATCAAATAAATTTTATACTTGTCTGGTGATAGCAATTTGAATAATGGATGTCTTTTCTGTTGTTCAACTTTCAAAGTGGTTTCTCATGCAGTTCTTGGATTTTACAGCTATTTGCTCATTTATGTTTTCTGAAACCAAAAGCATTTTGATCTCATTTTTCACAGTGATATCTTCTGACATAGAAGCAATGTTCCACTTATGTAGAAACTTCAGCTTTCTAATCTTATAAACCATATACCTTTCCTATTTTTTGAAATCTACATGACAAGCACGCACATACACACATGTGTGCATGTGTACATCCACATAGCTAAGCAACAAAAATCTTTTTAAGGGAAGTGTTATTAAACAATAAAAAATATGTCAATGAATCACCTTTATTGCAAAAGGTTCATTTAATAATAAACTACAACACCCGCACCCACAGAGAGAGAGAGAGAGAGAGAGAGTCTCTCTCTCTCTCTCTCTCTCTGGTAAGTGACTGTAAGTGAAGAACTATGCTTCAAATTCATCTAATTTACAGAAAACAGTTTTCTTCCACTGGTGGTTACAAAGTTCCACTAAAATCTCATAGGATTGTCCTTATTAACCTGTAACCAGGGTCAGGTAATGATCCCAATCTGGTGTGTGCCCATGAGGATAGACAATTACAGTGCAGTCTCATCCAAAAAAGCAAGGGTCATGATATTCTATGATCACATGTGAAAATAATACAATGAAAATTTTAACTATTTTTAAAACAGAAATTGAATTACTGAGGAATGTGGGGAGTATTTTAGCATCACATATGAATTTTCTTAGAACCTTTTGATTCTCAAAGTAACATACAACAAACAGTTGTGTGTGTGTATGTGTGTGTGTTGCTTTTGTTATTGTTGTTACTATTTACTTGCTTTCTTTATGTTTTTATATGAGTGTTTGAATGTGTATTTGCACAGTGTGTTGCACATGTCTGTGGAAAATCAAGGTTGACAAAGGGTGTAATTTCTTTCATTTCACGTATTAAAACACAACCCCATACTGAATCTGGAGCTCATTAAATCAAGCTAGTTGAGATAGCTAGCTTCTTTAGCAGATGCCCTGGTTTTGCTTTTTGGTTGTGGTGACATTAGGTGACTGCTACATCTGCCAGGCTCTGACACTGGGTGCGGAGAATTAAACTCTGGACATCACACTTCTGTTACAGGCACCGTTTACCATAAACCATCTCCCCAGCCCTAGATATGACTCTTTTCACAAGATCTGACAATCATCCCTGTTGTTTATGAAATCCAAGTTCTTTGCTGGAGAGATGATTTAGAGAAAAAGACAATTCTGAAAGGCAAAATGTACTTGCTTCTTCCAGGATAAGTTTATTGACTAGAGACATGTATCTACTAAGGAGATGTGGAGCAGGGGCTTGTGAAATTAGAATGTATATCAAAACATACATTATCATGGACCTGGCACTGATGGCAATATCTTATTGACCCTGTTCTTGGTTACCTTTGGCCTGAATTCCTATGGTAGGATATCGGCTTACATGAATAACATGTCTTATGTGACCTGTACTCTGATGCAAGGATGGGAGTTGTAGGAGGCCCCTGTTTCTTTCTCAGATGCCCAGACTCCTGAAATTACCACACAGAAACTGTATTAGTTAAATCACTGCTTGGACTATTAGCTCTAACTTCTTATTGGCTAGCTTTTACATCTTAATTTAACCCATTTCCATTAATCTGTGTATCACCATGTGATTGTGGCTTACCGGCAAGTTTTGGCAGGTGTCTTTAGCGGGGTCTCCATGGATTCTCTCTGATTCTGCCTCCTTTCTCCCAGCATTCAGTTTAGTTTCCCTGTCTATCTCTGTTCTACCCTATCAATCCAAGCCAGTTTCTTTATTAACTAACGCTATTCACAGCATACAGAGGGGAATCCCACATCAGAAGGTGAACCATGAAAGGTGGGAGGTTTTTAATTATTAAAGTAGTGTATCTGATCTGGAGTTCCTGTAGGAGTAAGAAAGCTAGAAAGGGACCATTGAATGGGGAACTAGAAAAAAAATTAGTGAGTGATTAGGTAAAATGGGGGATACTGTGAGTGGAAACATTTAAATGGGAGAGTCGCAGAATAGTGAGCAGAAGGCTTGGGGAAAAAGAGTTGACCAAAACTAAGGCCATATGAAAAAGCCATATAGAAACTATTTTATAAACTTATTAAAATACTGAATTAAGAAACAAAGGGTTTAAACAGAGGTATTCTGCATAGGTGAATAATACTGCTCCCAGAAGTCATAGGTTATTAAATGAAAATCTTAGGGCCTGATGTGAGATATATCCCTACATGTTGGCAGTATGGGAAAGCCTTCCCAGGCAATACAGCTTACCAACATTATTGTTTTTGCCAACCAGAATGAGATATTATGATTCTATTTCTGAAAATGAGACATACTTTGGTTGAAGAGCAAATCAAATTTCAAAAAAAATTGAAAAATCGAAATCAATAAAAATGGAAGTGTGTTTACTACTGGCTAGAGGAGATCTACACTATTGCTGTTGATTTGCTAAGTGGTCATGTTGTCAAACTGCCTTCTAAATGCTTATGCTTATACCTATAGATTACTGTTGTCTCTGCTTGGATGATAGATGCTTCTTTTCCCTGTGGTTAATGTAGAGACTCATAACTGGTCAAAGTGCTGAAAATAAATGACTGAGTGTTTGGGTACAAACAAAATAAAATCCCTTACCACCTCCATCAAGGCTCAGGGGATATTACAGAAAAGACAACAGGAAGAATGTAAAGGTTGGAGGGCAGGAGGACGGCCATGAAACACTCTCATAGGGATGTGAAGTGACCTTTGCACTCATGACCTCACAGCACTTGTGATCACCTGCACCTGGCCTTCACAAAATTGGGGCTGTCAGTACGGAGATAGGAGTGGTTGTGACGGTCCTGTTGCTCGTGAGAAACTACTGTCAGTTAATGGTTGCTAGGATGAGTAGTTTTCCTTAATTATGAAAGTACTATTAGGTTTTCTGTGCTTCAACAAATATTCCCATAATCCCATATTCATGTAAGCTAAAGTAGTTAAGCTTAATAGTTTAACACACACACATACACACCACACACACATACACACTTACACTTTAAGAAAGCATGAGGGGACTTATTAGTAAGATAGGGATTTATCATCACTTAACAGATGGTGAGTAAGGGGGATGAAAGACGTAAGAGAAGATGAAAGAATCAAAATTCCTTATAACATGTGGAACTGTCAAAAATAAAATTAAAATCTTTCTTTTTAACACTAGTAATAACAATTTGATGGACTGCAAAATTTGTTGGCTTTGTTTATTCTCTCCATTGTAATCGTGACTACTGTCACCAATTATCAGTCAGAGCAACAAAATTCCTATGGACTGAATCTGGAATGTTCTCCAGAAACTCATATTTAGAGTTCTTAGTTTACAGGTTCTGAATGTGGAGAAAGGCTTATGAGACCTACATGTAGTCTACACCCCAAAGGTCTCCATCTGGACAAGACTCAACCACACAGTTTTATTCATGAATCTCTGATCAAACATCAGGTTAATTCAAAGACACTGAGTTTGATTAGAATCTGTGTTTGGTATGTTTCTCTCTAAGCAATCTGCATGGGCTTCTTTCTCTCTGAGAGAATGTAATTTTACTGACAATTGATAAGTGTTTGACAGATTGTCTGACGTCCTTATTCTTTCTTGAATCAATTTGATGAATTCTAATTTTCTAAGCATTCATCCACTTATATTTATATTTTCTAAAGTTGTTCACATTGTCTTCACAATTTTTAGTTTGTTCATCCTTTGCTGTGATGTCCCTTTTTCTCATGCCTAATATAGTTATTTGTCCAATATCTCATCTATTTGCTGCTTGTCTCAAGCAAGGTCTATGCCTTTTATTAGTTAGTCTTTTTATACAATCAAAATTTGTTCATTATCAGCATGTGTATTGGTCTCTTAATTATTTCCAGTTGAGATTGTTTATTATTTTCCTTATGATTTGTATTATGCTTGGTTTAATAAATCATCACGATTTTAGCAGCTTAAGATAGCACACACTTATTCCCTTACAGTTCTAAGAGGCCAGAAATTACCCAACTCAAAGAATTCTAAAGTCCAGGAGTCATTAGGACTGTGATTCCCTCTGTAAACTCTAGGGGGAGAATCTGTTTGCTTCCCTTTTCTTGACTGTAGCACTCTTACTTGGTTAGACTATATTGTACCTTCAATCCTAAGGAGAGAAGGCTCCTGAGCCACATCAAGCCTCCCTGTCACAGGGGCAGTTACATAGCCTGACTTTTGTCATTTCGTCCAAGAAGTGACTCCTGTTGCATAGAATACGTCACATATTAACTAAGCCTTCCTCTTTGTGGTATAAGGTGTTCCTCTTACCCAATAAACCTTTGATATTCACCCTTTCAGTGCCTTAAACTCTGCTTCAAACCCCCAGTAGGATCAGCATAAGGTCATCACTCCCAAAAACCGTATTCTTCCCCTCCTTGAAGTCAAATGCATTCCCTCATCAAGTCAGCAATGTCAGGTCAGTCCCTATATGATCTCAGTCCCTGCCTCCCACTTCCTCTTTTGTGAGGGTCCTTGTGAGGACATTGGGATCTCTCACATAGGACAAGGAATTCTTATGTTAAGCTTAATTGGCTGGAATTTAAACCATACCCCCAACCTTAACTCCCTCTTGCCATGTAAACTAACATATTAACAAGTTCTGGGATTAGGCTTTGGATGTCTTTGGGGAATTTCTGTGTGTCATATACTTCAATGGTTTTAATTTCCCCCTTAATTTATAATCTTTTCTCAGATACATTAGTTTTATTTTTTCATATCATCTTATGCATACCCATAAGGTTATAATGTTTTGTTAAGAATGACATGAATTGCATCCCATAATGTTTGGTGTTTTGGTATCATTACTTTTTCAGTAAGAATATATTTACTTTTCTTTAACGTTTGGAAAATTGGAAATGCATTTCTTTAAAATGTGAGTTTTGTTGCTAGTTATTGTTTGGTAAATAGTATTGGCACAGATTGGCTCTGGAACATCTCTCCAGTCTCATGGTCTGGACACTTGATTCTTTACCTTGTGGCAACATATTGAGAGGGTATAGAACCTTTGAGTTATAAAGCTTAACTGGTGGATATAGGACACCAAGAGTGGACTTCGAATGCTGTAACCCTTCCGACAGTTCTAGCCCAGATCTTTGGTTTATTTATATTTTTACATTGTTTTAATGCTGCATAAATATTGATATGAACATGATGCTTTCAAATTAATAATCAAAATCAGAAGATGGGGTCAAATTAATAATCAAAATCAGAAGATGGGGTCTGGAGAGATGGCTCAGTGGTTAAGAGCATTGCCTGCTCTTTCAAAGGT
>LOEQ01002362.1:67914-78749 GCA_001685075.1 Bramus lutescens | reverse complement strand
GAGGGTGCCTCAACTGACCCCATCCTATAGCCACACTGATGAATATCTTGCATAAACATTAGTAATTTCTCATTTGCTCAATTTTCTTACCTGCACAGTTATGTATTACGGATGAATCAACAAACTGTGATCTTCACTAATGGATGCTGTATATAAACATGCAAATATCTTGCTAATGGTACATAGGTCCAGAGGGGCTTCACTGACACTGTGCGACACTTCTGTTTTCTTTCGCACAATAACTTTCTTCATGATGAGCAGAGCTATTGAAGACCGGGGGGAACAAACTGCAAGTGCCATAATGAATACTAAAAAAGCTCATCATGGGATCTTTTTTTCCCTCTTGTCCTCTTTCTCTTAAAAGTAAGAGAAACATTCTTTAATTTCTTCTGCTATTTTCAAGTCATACTTTTCTCATCAGTCAATATTTCTGCTTCATATTTATCTATCTATTGCAGTATACATGTAATTATTGGTAAGTTTAAATTCCTTGTTAGAATTTCTACTAGTGGGTCATCTACAGACTATGTTTTGCAAACTATATTTTTTCTTAATTGTGTGTCATATTTCTCTGTTTCTTTCTAACACTTGAGTTTTTATTATATTACAGATACTGAATATGAAATAAGTGTGGTGATAAAAGTGTCATAATTGCTTCTTTTCCTAGTATGTAGGCTCCTCTGTTATTTTTCTCATTGTTGCAAGGTTGCTCTGTTTTTTTTTCCTTTTTTTGCTGTGAAGTTGAATTGTGGCATAGTCATAGCTTAATTAGATTGAGTTTAACCTGACTTTAGCCCCACTCTCAAGCTATTACATTTTTAGCTGCCCTGTTATTGTGTTATTTGAGCTAAAAGGAAGTTAAGTGCAATTTCAAGCATTTTTATTGTTCATCCTTGAGTTCAACTTTTGCACTCGCCTGACATTTAATAGCTGTAAAAATGTTCAAGACTTCATTACCCATCTCTGCATAATGCCACCTCCAACAGCTGAGAAACAGGGCAAGGCAGCACTAGAACATGCCATGTGTCACTTTTTGCCTTGGAATCTCCTTCAGTCAAGAGCCTATATGATATCAACCCACTTTGGGCATGGTCTTATGTACTATAAATGCAGATGGAAAGCATGCCTCTTGGATGCTAGATTCAGTTCCAGTTCCCAGCACATGTAGATAGTTGCAGATCACTATTCTTTCATTGAGTTTATCCCCAGATAAATAAACCTTTATTATATTCCATTCTATCTATTGCGAAACTCTTTTGTATGTTAACAAATTAGCACCCACCATCTGGGGCATGGATCCACAAAAGACCTAAAAAAGTGTAAGGAAAACAAAGAGGGCTTCCAGACCTACAAAAATGAGCGCCAAGCACAGCTTCTTGATAGCCACACTTTGTCAGATAGGCTCTGATTCCTGGCTGTAAGCAACAGTGCAGCTCCACTAAAATACAGCTTCCTAGTTCTTGTTGGTGTCACAGAATGCATCTGGCTTTTTTAGAAGGTTCGGTTATGGAGCATTTAAATGGAGTTTGTGAGCAGAGTGCTACAAGTTGCTTAATGGTGAAATAGACCCACCACCAGCTCTGCTCACCATACCCTCTAAGCCATTTCCAGAGACATAGTGGGTCTATCTCGCCCAGTGGTCAGAGTAGTTGTAATCCAGGTGGAGACATCATGGTGTCCCATAATCTTTGGGTTACTACTAGGATCTCGTAGTCTCTGTCTAATATAATATGCTTTTTAATTATTATTTTAAATGCCATATTCTGCAGATCTCTGAAGTATCAAGGCTGCCTAGGTATATCTGATTAGACAAACTTTGTTTCTAGTTACTTGTTTTAAGTTTGACTTTGAAAGCACATACAGGGAATAAATAAGGCTTATTCCTGTAATTGTTTGTATCAGTACTTTAAGAATAACTGACTAAC
The DNA here is from genome assembly GCA_001685075.1 of Bramus lutescens. Taxonomy (NCBI): domain Eukaryota; kingdom Metazoa; phylum Chordata; class Mammalia; order Rodentia; family Cricetidae; genus Bramus; species Bramus lutescens. Next base: position 76,824 of record LOEQ01002362.1, on the reverse strand, counting down.
TTGTGTTTCCTAACAGTGCTGCTAGGAGCCAGCTGAGCAGCCAGGAAACAACAAGCAACCTCCCTGCAACAATTCATGATTAGTTTGCAATAATGACTATTCATTGTTCTTTCAGTACACAAGAGTTTTGGGTGCCCTATCAATAGAGATCGTAGGTTCAGTTCCTATTTAGAGAATTTCAGAGGAGCATTTTCTATGCAGTCACAGTATAGAAATGAACACACTGAATTCTGACCTTTCATTATATGCAAGTGTTTGCTGGTTGCCTCCGGAATATCTTGGATGACTTTCTTTCTGTTTGTTACATGATCAAATTAGGTGATATTAATTCTGCTCTCTTGAGTTAAGCAGTCCATCTCAGATTTATTCATTGGAAAACTCATACTTGCTTTTGCAAACAAGATGTCTAAGAGGACAAAAATAGAATCAAAAGTACCCATGTCTTAGTAAAATTATCATTTTAACATCCATTGATTAAAGTTGCTATTCAGCTGGGCAGTGGTGGCACGTGCCTTTAATCTCAGCACTTGGGAGACAGAGGTAGGTGAATTTCTGTGAGTTCAAGACCAGCGTGATCTACAAAGTGAGTTACAGGGACAGTCAGGGCTGATACACAGAGAAATCCTGTCACAAATCAAACAAAAATTGTTATTCAAAAAAAACCCAAATTAAAAAATCCATTTCACTTTTCTATAAAATCATGGTCCTTCACCCAATATACACTTATTTTGTCAGTATAGACTTATGATTTCTCTAATTACTAAGTGAGTCTAACTTATCTTCATTGTTTTTAGACGTGATTTTAATTGAAATATAATTACTTTGCTTTTCTCCTTCTTTTTCCTCCCACTGGTCCTTCCTTCCAACATGTCCCTCTCAAGCTGATAGCCTCTTTTTGTTTGATATTGTTACACACACACACACACACACACACACACACACACACAAACATACACACAAGCATGTGCACGCGTATGCTGGAAGCCTAATTCCAAACAGGTTCAATAACCTGGAATGGAAGAGTGAAGTCGGCACAGTGAAGAAACTATGACTACTTGTTCCAAATAAGCATCCCCCGATAACTTGGGGTGTTTTTATTTATACAGTTTCAATACTTTGCATGGACAGTTCTACAATCAAATTTGTTTCCCTATATATTTAATAATGGTTACAATAATTGCCAGTTTGTTACTTTACATCATTCTCCTTCCGTTCCCCCACCTTTCCCACCAGTAACCATTACCTACTTGATTCATAGCTCTAATGTTAAAGCGTAAGCAGTATTGCAAACCACAAAGGAAGTTTGCTAAGTAGGCCCACCTACAGGTTAGGACAGTGTGCCCAGAGGGCAGCATTTGCGGTTACAGAATCATGCACGGTGAGAGACAGTTTTGCCTCTAGTTGTTAATGTTTACTTCTGGTAAAGTCTAAGTTTGCACAATCGACTAATCAGCCGAAGCTGGATCAGTTCATGCTTTATTGTGTGCTACTGTATTTCCTACAGAGACTATCCCGGGGTTTTCCCTATCATCCTGTGAGCAACATAACTTAAAAGCCTGTTCTCAATAGTTGGCACTGCACTTCCCTTTTTCTCATGTTCCCTTCCTCTCAACTTCCTACAGTGTTGGCACAGCTATTAGAAATGAGAGCATTATGCATTTCTATGATTCTGTTTCATTTCCTGTTTCTAGACTGTTCCCATTAATGCCTGATGACATCATCTGCTATTAGCATTTCTCCTAGACTCTTGTGGTTAAAATCATTCTCTCCAAAAGAGTTATATAAATTTGTAATATTATCATGAACTATTGTGACACCTTCGGGCTCCTCACAGGGTACACTGAAAAGGCAGCATCCTGTTCTTAAGAAACCTGAATTCATGGTCACACTTGAAACATCAAAGGCTTTAGGGACAGACTTAGATCCATTGTGTATCTATTTTTTATTTTTTAAATGGTCCTTTTTTATTGTACATACCTGTCCCAGTTCGTTCTCGCTACCCTCGTCCCACTCCCCCCACCTTCTCCCCACTCCAACACCATTCACTCCTCAGAGAGGGTGAAGTATCCCATTGCATATTTTTAACAACATCCCTTCTGGCTCACCCAAAGGAGAGGGGGATGTTTTCCTTTTGTAATAGCTATTTTATCCGTAGCTCTGAAAAACTGAACCTAGAGGCAACCAGCTATATGGTTTGTATTAAAAAATACAAAAGCAAGGATAGGAGGTAGCACATGTGCTCCTAGGGTCATACTGAGAATCATGTAGTGACCTATCCATTGGCCTTGCAAAGTGGGTCAGATTCTCCAGGGCCTTGCCACAAGAAGAAGTTGGTTTTTCTATTTTCAGGACATGTCTCTCCAAAAAGTCAAGTGACTCCCAGCACGCACACACACACACACACACACACACACACACACACACACACCACATGTTAATCTTTGCACAATATATATGAATTTGCCTAGTACATTTTGATTATTTGTGTGTACATGGTCTCAGGACTGACCATTCTTCATTGGACAACTCTTGAGGGGTTCCTCTTTGGGAGAGGCTAATTCTCCATCATCCTTCAGTCAACAGTTACCTACAGTTCTGTGCCTGGAGGTGTGACTCCCACACCATTTCTCTCTGGTTCAGGACAATTCTGTATTCTATCAATTATGTTTCAAATAAATGCGGATTGGCCAGTAGCCAGGCAAGACCTATAGGTGGGACAACCAGACAGGAAGCAGAGGTGAGGCGATGAGAGTAGGAGTATTCTAGGAAGAAGGAAGCTCTTCCCACAGTCCTGTCCAGACACTGAAGAAGCAGGAGGTGACTGCCCTGCTGGAAAAGATACTGAGCCATGTGGCTAACATAGATAAGAATAGTGGGTTAATATAAGTTATAAGAGCTACTATGAAGCCTGAGCTAATGAGCCAACCAGTTTTATAACTTATGTAGACCTTTTGTGTGATTCTCAGGACCTAACGACTGTGGGAACCGGACAGGACAGAAACCCCAACAAGCAGGCCCTCATGTTACATCTCTCCTTCTAAGGTATTATGTGTACTATTCCAGTCATGTTCATGTAGCCATTTTTAGCAGAGACTGTTTAATTGTAGCCTTCATGGTAGTCTGGTTATTTCAATCTTTCTGTTCTCCTGGAATGTTCCCTGAGCCATTTTTTCTAGAACTAAAACTAGCTTTGCTAAAACAAACAAGCTGCATACTTTTCTAGCACTAACAAGCTTGGAGCCTCTGAAGCTTGGTGCTTGCATTGTTTGACAATCTTACACTTGTATTCAGTGCTTAGTAATCATTCTCACCCACAATACTATCCTACACTACTCCCCATCCCATCCGTCCCCTGTTACTTTTACCAACTAGCTTCTCTCCTGCACACACTGTGAAGTTCATGTCCTCTTTTCCTGTTTCCACCCCTTTATTGTGTGCGTGTCTTGTGCATACCGTCAGGGCTGCTGTGTGTTCATTACTGCAAGGGGAGGGGTGTACCAGAGACAGTTTCATGGCACACTCCTCCTCATCTCACTCCCACAGTTCTTCTGCTTACTCGTTTACAGTGTTATCTGGTTCTTCAAGGGCGTGAAACCAATTTCTCACTCAACAGATAATCTCAGTGCTGTGACCGATTCTAAGACTCTGCTTTCACCATCCTCCACTGCCAAAGCAGGCTTTACTGACTCAGGCAGAGAGCTACACTGGGCGTATAAAGTTAGCTACTTAGCAGCCGGGTTAACTATACATCTACTTAAGTGCTCTTTTTTTTTTTCATTCCTTGGGATCTTCTACACTTTAGGTCTTACAGCATGCTCAGAATTTCCTTTTTCTCTTCTGTTATACTAGTTTTGTGTCTACATTTTAAACTTTTTGACACAGCAAAACATTCCAGGATGGGTAAATAGAGGAGCATATATTTCTTTTCAGACAGAATGATATTCAGAAAATAAGAATTGGAAATTAGGTATATTCATTGATTCTCAGGTGCCAATGTTTTAGGACCCCTTGTCAAACATAGCTATGATTGTCTATATATTTGCTGGTTTTTGACTATACATATATGTATGTGTGTTTGTGTGCTTACACATGTGGTTGCGTGAGCTATAGGATATACTTCACTTTCTTTACCTGAGTTTGGTTTTATCTTCCATTCCAAGGGACTCACATTATCCTAAGTATCCCACGTCAAGTCTAGAATACAAGAAAATTAGTTTGGAATTGTCACCACATACCACTGTGAAAAGCAAAATATATTTTCACAATATATTTCTGCTGAAATCAAATTAAAAAATTACATCATTTAAAAGTCCTTAAATGTACAATTAGGTGAGTTTTGACAATTGAATGCCCATCCTATCTGCATCTCCTAATAAAATAACATAAGTCCATATTCATGGCAGCCATCTCATGTGCCTTCATGCCAGCGTTCCCTGTTCTCCCCAGGGGAGCCATAGTTTTTTAAAGAAATTTTATATTAGTTCTACTGATTCGGAACTTAATACATGTGTCTCCATGTGTTAAGTCAAACCACTTTTAGTTTCTACTTTTATTCTTATATAAGAATCATGCATTCCAAAAGAAAATCCAGAAAGCCCAGGCGACTGTGTTATGATTGGTCATCTTCCCAACTCTCCTTTCTGCTGAGCATCACAGCCCTGAGCCACGGCTACTCAGGGTGCATGACTACTATTGCTTCACCAATTATGTTCCCTTTTATAGATTTGAATAAGAGACAAACACCATTTGTAGTCATACAGCTGTGACAAACACATGAAGTCAGAAACATTAGCTTCCATATAAAATCATACTCTTGAGAAAAATAAAATTTACTTTCTTGACTAATGTTATATTTAATTGTTGAGTCAATTTTTAGGTGTATACACAGTTTGTAAACTGTCTAGATATCTCTCTAGTATTCTAGCTGTGTCTTATTCACATGCAGCAGTTTCTTGATGAAAATTTTATGGTATAATTTGTCACCAACATTCCAAAAGTATTTAAAAATAAAGAAGTTAATTTTTGTGAAATTCTGTGCAATCTGTGAAGTACTGAGAAAAGAAGGACACTATTACAGAACTAATGCCAACTTCACACAAGTCTTTAACCACGAACAGATTCCTTCAGAAAGGAGATAGAATTGGTGGTCCATAGGGTATCCTTTTCCCTTCAATTTTACAGCATCACACTGAGAAAAGTGACATCTTGTTTTCATTAAACAAGTGAAACTGGAGGCTTTTAGAGGATTTGAATGAGAAAAAACTCAGAATACGCATCTTAATTCCTTAAATGGATATACTATGAAGTATATAATTTCAAAGAATTGTATCTCTATTTGAGAAAGTATCTTGACACTGTCAAACTAAGGTCTTGGATTTGCTGGAGACTTCTCCACTTACTATTATTTTCCTATTATATAAGCCAATTAACTTTAGATCATCCAACTCTGTCGTCATTAGAACACTTGAAAATTACACTCTATTGGACACTCTGGTAGTTAAGCCTAATTTTTATTTAAATCAAATGATGCCTTGCTTGTCAATTACTAATTACTATATGAAAAAGCTGAATGTAATCACACCATTTAAAATATTAAAATGATCTATTCAAAAAGATAGTTTATTTTACTTGCCAGGATATTTTCTCAAGGTGTTCCTTTGGGATGAAATTTGTTTCTGAAAATGCAAATCAAATATGTTAGTCATAATTTATAGATAAAAAAACGTGTAACTGCCACATAGGAGTGTTTGGCATGGGACACACAATCCCATCATCTGCAAACATCTGTGACGATATAAGAGTGGATCAGGCCATTACAATCCTCTATGCACTGCTTCTTCTAAACTATTTCTGAGTATCTGAAAGACAAAGTTGGTGGTCTCCGAAAGGGACACTTCTTCCAAATTTACCAAAAACACTTTAAGCTGAATGGCAGCTTTTACTTCCATCTATGGCAGTGGGGGAGTTTATCAATAGGGAGACACAGGGAGGAAGCATCCGAGAAGCAAGCAGAGAAGGTAAAGGGGCCTCTGTCTGACGCTGTCTCCTCAGTCATCTGCATTGTGCAGATCAGGATGAGTTTAGGGTTGCTAGCACTGGCGGAAGAGTTGTGTCTCCTGAACTCTGTACCCAAAATCAAAGAATGATGATAACAAGAAAGATTTCTCTTAAGGAAGATTTCTTTTGTAAATTTATTGGTCAGTTGAGTACTGCCAGGACATGACGTGTTTTATGGGTAGTTAAGGGCTTTATGGATAGTTAAGGAGAATCTTTAAGGTACCCCAAAGTAAAGGCAAACATAAAAAAATACAGATTCTTTGTGTGTGTGTGTGTGTGTGTAGTAAGCATGTTGTAAGTATATTATTAACTAAGACAAGGTTGAAGTAATTCTTGAGCAGATAGAATAAAAAGTCACACACGTAAAGAAAGAAATTAAAGAGAAAAGCAAAGAATTAATACAAATTCTATATCCATTATCTCATTATTAGAAGCCTTTCTTTGGGGACCACATTAAAATTTTGCCTTCTGTTTCTTATAAGCTAATACCTATATTGTAAGTATAGAGAAAAACATCACACCGGTACCTATCCATAGTCAGTCCCCAAGTCACTATTCACCATTTTCCAGATTTTCTAGTATGAAAACATATAACCCCTGGGCTGGAGAGATGGCTCAGTGGTTAAAAGCATTGCCTGCTCTTCCAAAGGTCCTGAGTTCAATTCCNAATAAATAAATAAATAAATAAATAAATAAATAAATATTTTTTTTTAAAAAGAAAACATAAAACCCCTCAGGTTTGTTTAAAACATTTAGTGAAAACATATTTGAAAGGGGAGGCATGAGGGCCTTTGAGAAGGCATCTCTATTCTCTGGGAAAGGAAAATTTATAGCCTTTTATCCTATTTATCAGCTTTCCACATTGCCTGAAAGCGTGACAGAGTACCCTGATGTCTTCTGAAGCAAAAGCTAAGTAGCCACATCTACACATCTAGAAGGTAGTTAGAAAGCTCCAGCATTTTGATCTTGTCATTTGTTAACGTTATTTCTTCTACCTATCCTGCAGTCCAGATTAGAGCCATATTTCTAAAGCTTCATTTAGAATAATGAATAACTTTCCCCAGAGAATACTTTTCAGGAGGGAAAGTACCAGGTGGTCAGTGGAATGTGTAATTCTGCTAAATTTTATCCTTTCAGCAGGACTGTATGTGCCATCTATGGTTTATTTAGAACTGATCTGTATTTAGTAGGATAAGAATTGTTTTTTTTTCTTCTCTCTTTAAAGAATATTCTTCAACCACTATACATTTCGTTTATAGCATATCTTTTGGAACCTATACATATTTACCTGAAATTATTTTGAATGTTGACATTGAATTCTGCCTTTGTCTAGATTTACTGTATGGCAGGCACCCTATAGTTAAATAAATAGAATATGACTTTTTGAACATTTCATAGTTCCAATTTTTAAATTGTATTTTGTGCTTTCCTTAAATAATCTTAAAATATTTCCTTAAATAATCTTTAAAACCCTTTTATATTGTTTTAAAATGTTTAACTTTGAATTACAACTGACTTTAGAAGCCACCTATATGCATGCTTATTCTTTCATTTACTAAGTATATGTTAAATAATGTGTATACTCAGATTTTGATTAGCATTTGTGTTTTGGCCAAGATATGGCAAATCCTATAAATGCATAAATGACATTAGCATTAAATATTCGGTGAGGGGCTGGAGGAATGTCTCAGTGTTTTAGAGCATTGGCTTCTCATCCAGAAGGTCTGGGATCAATTTCTAGCACACATATGGTAGTTAACAGCTAACTGTAACTTCAGCTTCACAGGATCAGATATCCTCTTCTGGCCTTTGCAGATACCTGCTATGCAAGTAGTGTACAAATATACATGCAGGGTAAACAGATATACACACAAAATTTTAAAGTAAAATTATATAATAATATATTCTAATAATTTCTCTATAGAGCTTATAGTGTTAGCATAAATATTTAAATACCTTCCCAAAAGATAGGTAAATTGGGACTGGCAAGTTCACTCAATGGGTAGAGATCCTTGTAGTGTAAGTCTGATGACCCTCAAGGACATGTAAAGGTGGAAGGACCTCTACATGTGATATGTGCATGTTTCCCTTCAACATACAAATACATGCACATGATATGTAAATAATTAAATGATTTTAAAATGTAGAACAAAAGAACAGAAATGGGTAACATCTAAACGTGGAATGAGCTTCACCTTATCAGGAACCAGGTTGTGGTGACAAAAAGGCATACTTGGAGCATTAGGGGTAAAGGAAGGGAATGGAAGAGTAGAGACAAACATAGTAATTCATTTAACAAACAGTTCCTAAACTTCAGGTTTGTGTTATATATCGAGAATTGTCACTACATTCTGGAAACAGATCAGTAGATAAACTCCTACTCAGACGAAACCGGCATCCTCATGATTGTGTGAACTTTCTGTGAAGGGATTCGACTGCTGTTGTGAAAGTTTGGCATTCATCTAATTGCCTTAGATGCTGCTGGGGTTTTATTAAGCTTGGGAGTGAGCTGATCAGATACACACATTAGCGCACCAACTTGGCAGCGTTTTAACAGATGGACTGTGAGAAATGATAACTGAAATGATATTACATCAGCCTGGAACAAAATTGAAGCAGCTGCAGCAGACTTTGAGAGCGGGGAGGAGAACAGGTGTCTCACAGGTGGGTCTATTGAGCAAGGACTAATAGAGAGCAGGAACCAATGAGAGTAAACCCATGAATCTGACATTTCCTGTCCAAGTCACTGAACAGTTTAGTTTGGGGTGTGTAGTGATGAGGCGAGCAGGCCTGCTTTTTGTCCTGCCTGGCTCCCGCACGGCTAGCTTATACCCAGAAATAACAACACACAAA
>LOEQ01002362.1:52560-65715 GCA_001685075.1 Bramus lutescens | reverse complement strand
ATTTGTGGCAGGGAGCTGTTTGAAAAGGTGCAATGGAACACCTGACTGTTTATGGAATCTGTGCAAGTCTTAGGAATATAATATACAGCACCAAGTTCACATTGTATAAACCATATTCACACCTCTAATTAAAAAGAAAACTATAAATCATACATGATTCTAGGGAAACAAAACTTAGTACTTTGGGTTGTGATGGGCTACACTATTTACAAGCGCTATTCATTGATTTTCTGTTCTATTCCTTTGATCCTATATTATAGTCATAATGTTTTTCCCCTTGAAATTCCCATTGACTAGTTAATGCTTTGATTTTCTTACCTCTTCATTTACAGGATACCTAGTCCTCACAACAGAGACGATTAGAATTTTTGGAGTGCTATAACTAGAGATACATGCTAATAATCATATGAATCTAAGGTGGATCATCACAAATTTATCCACTTAATTTTTATTGATCCCTGAAAAGCCAAGTACTACTCTACAGCACACCTCAGTTTTGTCATGCTTTAGGTAAAGTTATTTACTTTAGGTACTAAGGATGTGATATACTGTCCATGGAGCTAAATATTCAAATGTGGCCACACTTAAATGAGAAGAAAGATTAAGAAATGGGAAGTGTCAGTGGGATTATCATAATCTACAGGAAAAGCATTCAATATACATTTGGTCAAGTGATACAAACTTTTAACTGAAAAGAAATAGGATATTTTAGAATCTAAGTCTAAAGTAAAAAATTGTATAGATTTACATCAATCTGATATAAATATAAAATATTGATTAGTTATTCATGAAATCTAAGGCCAGCACTAACTCCCTTCCCTTTGTTAGGAATTAGAAGTCCATGCAGAGTGATTAAAGCAAAATCCAAGTTGAAATTCAAGTCTGTGAACATTGTCAGGAAGTACTAGCAAAACTCCAAGATTGTTCTGCCCCGACGCTCATACAGAGCATAGCTACAGTGTGCCTTACGAGCTTTGTCCCAGTTCAAGGTCACCTCTCCCAGGCATGCATTGGCAACATTCCCTTTGGGATTTAATTCTTCCCCATTACCTGTGATCCTTCATTTTCTCCAGAATGAGTTTCCTCCTTAATTCTCATCACTATTGCTTCATTTGGAGATCCAGATTCAGAGACAATATAGCAGGCAGATTCCAAATTCCAGAAGGTTTAAAATGGCTCTTCATCTGCTCTATCATCAAGAGACATGATAATATACTCCTTAGCAAGTAAGAAGCTTATATCTAAGAATATAATAGAATAAACTAGTCAATGTGTGTGTGTGTACATGTGTGTGTGCATGTGTGTGCGTGAATATGTGCATGGATGAGTTGCACCCATCCATGCCCATGTAAGGCCGGAGGAGGATATAAGATGTCTTCCTTTTTCACTCCCTAACTTACTCCTTGAGAAATGGTCTGTCAGTGAATAAGAAGATTGCCATTTTGTCTAGACAGGCGGCCATTGAGCTCTTGGACTTGGCCTGTTTCTGCCTGCCATTGATTGCATAACAAGCAATAACAGCCATATGCAACTTTTGAGGTGGGAACTGAGGATTTGAAAGCAGGTTCTCAAGCTTACAGAGCCAAATCTCACACACTGAGCCATCACTCTAGCTGGAAGCTAGCTCTTTTTAATCTCATACCTATAATGAGTGTTCATTTGGTATCGAGGAACAAAAATGTATGAACTGAGATGCAATTGGGGATCAAGGAAAACATGAAAAATGTCATAGAATAATTTAGAAATAGTACAGAATGTCTTCGTGCTAACACAATAGCCGCTTCTATCCCTTTTAGTTTCCCTTCTTCTCTGCTTTCCTGTCTCTCAATGGTCTCCTATCTTTACTTCTTATGTACATTCTTGCTGTATTAATTCCCTCTATGTTGACTTTGCATGAAATAATTTCAAAGTCTCTCAGACTCAGTGTTTAATTAAAGAAAAGAATTCAGCTTTGACTTGAATGTTATTCAGGTCTTGCTTAAATCAAGTCCCTGGACAGTGGCAAAGGGAGGGAGAGGGAGCAATGAAGGCTTTGAAAGGTATTTTGTTAGGAGCCCGTGTGTGATATACATCTATAATCATGGCCAAGTCCCAGGGGAGGGGGGTCATGGGATCAAGGTCAAAGGGAAATCTGCCTCAAAAATAAAGAAGATATTTGGTTTGGTTCCGTGAGAGGCAGCTTGAGCTTTGAATGAGGAAGGAAAATAGAAATGGACCCGTTTTTAATATCTGGCTATGTGACATGCCTGTGCAGCTGCCTGGGAGGGAAGAGGAGTAAAATGAGCCTGAAGAAAGCACCAAGACAGAAGTCCCATTATGGGGTGACTGAGAATATTCTGCTGTCCTATCCCCTGCCTCACATGACCAGAATGTGACCAGCTAGACTTTCATAGCCCCAGTAAGTTGGAAATTGAGGAAAGATCTTTGCAAATAGTGGGTGTTAGCTGTTTGGGCATGGTCACCCCTATTTTCCACCCACATCCTGGGTTTATAGGCATCTCTTGGAACCTCTTCTGCAGCGTGTGAGAATACTAATTCCAGACTGAGAAAAGCAAACTCTCAGAGATTTAATTTTCTCTCTTCTTTTTTTTTCCTTGTAACACAGGTAATCTTCCTTATTCTCTCCCGACTCTTTTCACACTCCAGGGAGTTCCCAAAGCAATTCAGCTGGTTTACTAGTCTGGTCTACACAGTAATTTGGATTGGCAAACACTGCACAGTTGCAGACACTGCCTAATATATCTTTTTGTCTGCATCGTTACCTCATCATCTGAAATGTTTACAATTCAGTAAGAGGTCATAGAAATTTATTGAACCTATGCTTTTCTTTTTCCCTTTAAAAAGATGTTATTTTTTAGTTTCACTTTTAGCTTCCTCTAATTTTCAGAAGGGTTCTTCAGGGCTTTCATTATTTGAATTGCCTACTGTCTTAATCCTTTGTAGAGCCAAGTGCTTGGGATTTCTTGGACTTTCGGCTGGCACTTGCCTAACCTTCAAGTGTTTAGGATGAAATCCATTCCCATAGAGCTGCTGTTTGAGCTACTGTCACAGATAGACCATATCTAGTTTCTTCTGTGGAAAGCAATCTGCTCCCTATGAGCAGCTCAGCATTGCAACCACAGCAGAGAAAGCCCTGAGGGAGCTGGATGACATTAGCAAGGAGAGGGACACAGCCATGTGAACTCCATCAAGGGTGAAGACAACTCTTCAGCAACATTTTACTCAGAAAGACCCTGGTAGAGCCCATCCTTGGCCGCTGCTCTGGCCAATGGATCATAAATTCCTTGTGAATCATACATTGATATTGGTTTGCATGTGACCCCTTTTTCTTAGATTTCCTTTTGTGAGAATTTTAATTTCTGACCCACTGTTTCCTGACTTTGCATTTGTTCTTTCTTATACAAAGATTAGGACACCTAAAAAGGGGGATTTTCCTTGGTAATATATTACTGAGCTTGCCTTAGGTAAAATTTTCCCATAGTAGGTAAAAAAATTCTACCTATAAGTTTCAAATTAATTTGAATGCCTTTCTCCTATGAACTTTTCTACTTCCCACTTTAAAGGTTGCATTTAATAAGAAATTCTTCATAACTCCCAGAACAATGTCTTACATATATGTTATAGTCAATGAATAATTATTTGATACACAAGTATAGATTTGCTTGTAGAATGACCTCATGGGATTTATGGATAAATATTACTTTTTTCTTTAATACAGATATCTACTACCCTGACTCTCTAGAGAAAACTAGCCGCAGTATTCACAGCTGATTCATGCAAGTACTTGGTCTGAAAAGCTGTTTTCAACACGCTATTCATTAATACTAATAACATGTTTGGTATACTTCACATCTCATTTGTCATCTTTTGGTTGTTGTTTCCTTACAGATGACCTGGGCTCTTCTGAACTGTAACTTGCTTTTAGCATGATAAGCATCTTCTTCAGTGGCACTTCACATATCATCCATTTCCTCATTTCTTACTGGTCAGACTTGGGATATCGTGTAAATCAAGTTGCACTTTTGTGAGGAGCCTCTGGGCACTCTTAATGGTACAGATATCGGTTATAGAGATTAGAGGTTATGTAGGATAGTGATGCACATTCTTAGGAAATGAGGTACTAAAAGTCTGGACTTTATGAAATTTAAAAAGCTTCCCAAACCAGAATCCTGTGCATTCAATATAAGAGCTTGTTTGTAAGACTGTTAATGCAGACCCCACACTTTGGTCATAGGATATGGAGAAACCCAGTGGGTACTTACTATGAATGCTTCTCACTGATGGCTGACTTCCATAATATCAGAAGATGCTACACAGGCTTTGATGGAGGAAAAGGCCCTTAATGATTTTAAATATAAGTTTAAGTCCATGATGCTTCCTGTTTAAATAATATATATGGTAATATAATATACATTAAATAAGAATTTCCCTTGTGCTAAATTATTTACAGTCTTCTCAATCTAGAGTTTTGTGTGCCTTCTATGACAATAACCTTTCATTGTCACACTTAGGTCTGATTCAATTTATTTAAAGGTACAGGAGATGGAACCCAGAGTCTTGTGCATGTTGAGCAAATGCTGGATCACTAACCTACACTATCAGTCCTATTTTCATTATTATTTCATGTTGGGAGCTCACCATGTTGCCTAGACTGGCCTTAAAGTCACCAAATGGCTGAGGTAAGCCTCACAAATGTGTGATCCTGTGTCTCTGTCTTCTGAGTTTTAAAATAACAGTTGTGTATTGCCAACTCAGTGACTTTAGTTTTCAGGATAAAAGTATTTACATAGTAAATATAAACCATTGGGTATTTGTATATCTGTTAATTATGTGGCAGTGGACTGAAAGATACAATTTCAACCCTCACTGGGTTCATATTTTCATAAAAATGTTGGTACTGCCAAGATGCCTCAACTTACTGTGGGACAATGGTCTTGTACCCTGTAAAGTTTTGTCACTTGTATTGGTTTAATAAAACATTGATTGGCCAGTAGCCAGGCAGGAAGTATAGTTGGGGTGCCCAGAATGGAGAATTCTGGGAAGAGGAAAGTTCAGTCTTCAATCATTACCCAGACATAGAGGAAGCAAGATGAGAATGCCTTACTGACAAAAAGGACCAAGCCATGTGGCTAACACAGACAAGAATTATGGGTTAAATTAAGATGTAAGAGTTTGTTAGTAAAAATCCCAAGCTAATAGGCCAATCAGTTTCTAATTGATGTATGCCTCGGTGTGTTTTTTTGAAACAGAACAGCTGCATGACCAGGAGGGACAGAAACCTCTGTCAATATCAACTGGTAAAATATAGGACATGCAAGTACAAAGACCCGAGTTTATATCACTAGCACCTGTGTGAAGCTGGGTGTACAGTGCCAGGTGTGGGGTACTTTTCTTCCAGGTGTTGGTCAGCAGCATTGCAGAGACTCCCTCCAAAGCAATTACCTATTGCCACTCATATTGGTTGCCTGACAGGGCTAGATTGTTAAACAATGCTGCTCTAGGCACCATATACTTTAGTCACAGGATATGAAGAAATCAAGTTGATAATGACTAGGAATGTTTTCTTTGATGGCTAATTTTCATAGAACCAGAAGGTGCTGGACAAACTTAGGGGCGAGAATAGTCATCAACAGTCTTAACTAACTATAAAATAATAACTATCATGAGAAGATAAGCCTATGGATTCAATACAAGCACAAGTATCATGGTGATAACCAATACTCTCTTTTAAAAAAAAAGTTTGCTCCATGGAAGGAAATATATACCTCATACTGTAGATCGAGCTCATATCCCATGGTTGAGAAACTCATGGGCCCCATTGGTGATCTTGCTATGATTATTCTACTAAGCATACCTAGAACTCAGTTGCCATCTAAATTTGTCTTTCTATATCCATATATTAGTGCAGCTTTTAGAGCTTATCAGAGAAGTGGAGGAAGGGAAAGCAATAACTTTTAAGAGATAACTTTTTAATTTTTTGTTTTGACATATGATGTCTCAAAATAATCTGAATAAGAGGTATTCAGATGCTCAACTTTTATCAGCACTGTTATACCTGATCATGCCCTAGATATGATCTAGATATTGCACTCTTGAGATCACAGCTGCTGTTTGTACCTGCACAAAGCTGAACTGGCAATATTCCATCATGGATATAGAAGTGACTTGAGAGGCTCTACGCCCTCCCTAAAGATACTTTGACAATTAAGTGTTTCCTATGGAAGGGAAGTAATTTTTCAATTCTTTAGCCAATGATTTGTTGCCTGAGTTCTAGTAAATCTTCCTCACCCATGCTTAAGCAAGTGGCCCTAATTTAACTCAGTAAGTCATAAAAAACTGAAGATAGGAAGAGAAGTATTAAGATATTTGGAAGAACGTTCAGCTGAAATAAAATGTGGAATAAGAGATGTTGCTTCTTCACAGTGACATTGGTTATTCAATTTCAGCATTGCCTCCATGTATCCTTTAAAAATAAAATGCTTGAATTCACAGTCTCAGTGCTGATAATAGAACATGCTTTCCTGCAAGGTAAGCATATGACACAAAGAAAATGCTTGAGTCTGTGGATGTGGATTTGTTGTACCTTAACCAAAGGTCAGAGAGTTCAAGCCTATTCTTACTCCTTCAAAGTTATGATAGGAAGTTTGACCCAGGGTGTGACTGTCTAGAGATTGCTTGGCCTAATGTGGGTTCACTACTTGTATGCCTAAACAGCAGAATATTTAACTCAGGATATAGTTACTTGATATTTCTGGTATTGATAGGGTAATTCCTCTATTTGTTCTTTGTATCATGGTAAAAGCAATCTTTTGTCTTCTTCTCTCCTTTTGAATTAGTGTATATAAAGCATAGGAAAAATAATGTAGGCAGATTTGGTATTTACAGGGTTGTCCTCCCAACTCTATTCTGTGTCTCTGTCGATTTCTTTTGTGTCTCTGTCTTGTCTTGCCTAAAATATCTAATCCACATACTCTTACCCTGGAACATATGAACCTGTGGAGGCTGGACCATGACCAAATGAAACCAAATCAACAACTCCTTTAGTACTTCTCAGTATGCAGATTCTCATATCATCCTTGTTTAAAACACCATATAACAGAAGTGATCCATGTCACTTCAGAGATGAGGAACTTGGTGGTGAAATGCTACAGTGTTGAAATCCAGGTACGGAGAATTTATTCCTTTTAGGTTTGTATGAATCCAGGTGACCACAAGAGGGATCAGTACAGGTTGGCATTCCCATTATCATCACATAAATGATGAGGAAGGAAGATGGTTACTGAACCAAATTTAAGATGTTAGTGGAAGAATTCAGAGAGCAAAGATAAGAAACATCCCTTCAAAAGCCAAGCACCAGGAATGTCTTTGAAAGTAACTAATCCTTACCCCTGTTATTCCAACAAGATGAAGGCACTCAATTAACTGCACCAATTATAGCATAATCATGTGATATTGAATTTCATTCCAAGCCAAAATGAAAAGTTTATATGTCTTTACTGATATCACTTATTTTTATTATCATTATAGATTTATCATTACATATTTTCTTTGAAGCTATGAATGCTGTAGATTGCAGTATAACATATTTTGTCTTTTATATTATATTTCTCATAAAGTCTTCTGTGACATACATTGGAATGTGACAGCCAACCTTCAATAAAGATGCTCTTTCTGGGCAGTAACCATCCAGCATTGGAGGGTAAGGAGCAGTGTCCTAGTCACTGTTCTATTGCTGTGAGAAGATGCCATGACTAAAGCAATGCATAAAAAGAAGAATTTCTTTGGGACATAATTCCATAGGTCTAGAGTTCATGCTGGCGCATGAGAGCAGACAGGCAGGTGTGGTGCTGAAGTCACAGCGTAGAGCTTACCTCCTTGTGTATAATCATGAGTCACATACAGCTAGCTGGGAAGAGCATGGGTTTTTGAAATCTCAAAGCCCGTGGCCAGTGACACATCTCCTCCTAAAAGGATACAACTTTATCCTTTCCAAACAGTTCCACCAACTAGGGACAGTCATTCAAATTTATGGGCCAGGGTTGGATGGGGATT
Organism: Bramus lutescens; assembly: GCA_001685075.1. Taxonomy (NCBI): domain Eukaryota; kingdom Metazoa; phylum Chordata; class Mammalia; order Rodentia; family Cricetidae; genus Bramus; species Bramus lutescens. Next base: position 57,663 of record LOEQ01002362.1, on the reverse strand, counting down.
TTTCTATTCTTCAAACTATCACAGTCAGTATGGTGAAATGATGAGAAATTCGGTATGTTGTCTCATTACAAAGGGGATTTTCCATATCTCATCATGCATCAAGGGAGGATCATATTTTCTAATTTAAAAAGAAGCAGAAATGAATAATAAGTATTTTTGAGTTTCAAAATATATATACTTTTAGAATTAAGTGAGACATCAGGGGATTTTATAAGTGTTGGTACATGGCTAACAAATAGGCTTAAAAGAGTATCTGTTGGAAAAAAATAGTTTTCCATTCACAACTGTGAACTCAGCGACCTGAGGAAATCTCTTCTCAGCATAGTGTACTATGGGAAGTGTGTCTCAGTTCATAAGAAACCATATAAAGTCTCAATCCCAGTAGGTGGAGAACAGTAAGTTTTTATATGCCAAAATGTAGGGAAAACAATAAAACAAAACAAAAAATGTTCAGTGAAGAAATGTAGCATCTCAAGGAGTCTTATGCTTGGAGAACATAATCATATGTAATATCTGACAGTTTTTATAAAAACTACAGATAATAGAAGCAGATAGTGGGTGTGTTTGTGTGCATGCATGTGTGTGTGTGTGTGCATACAGCTACACAAAATCTACTGAGTTCATTTTTTGGTTCATGTCTATATGATTTTAAAGCTAAATCTCCTCTCAGTAGTCACTAGTTGCCTGTAGTTTTATGTCTAGAGTTGGGACACTATGAAATCTCCTATTTATATTAATTTATTGACTAATATTGCTGCTGTTTTTTTCCTGTTTATGCAGCCATTTCTAGGAGAGATTGTTTCACAGCAGACTTCCCGGTATCTGAATTCTTTACCATTATCTGGCCTCTATGTTTCATGTGTTGTTCAATAATACTTTATCACTAATGCTGCCTCTCCAAATAAATTGGATATCGGTTTAGCAAAAGAAATATTAATGTTGATAGAGGAGGACAAAAAGAAGGACAAACAGGAAGAAGGGCAGAAATAGCAAAGGAAGAAAGGGAAAATAAAATGAAGGAGAAAAAGAGGAAGAAATTAGGAAGAAAGGAGATATAATGCTGTGCTGATGCTAACTGGGGAGCTACTCCAAAAAGAACCAGGAGCCCAAAGCACCATGCCTCTCTTATTAAATGCTTTCTTCCCAACACATTCCCACAAAGTGACGGAGTCCAGAATCAGCTCAAAAGTAATTCTGAAACATAGTTTAGTGAAAAAAAAAATCAATATCATTCAGTCAATCATATTTCAAGCCACTGCAAAGCTATGCTCTCTGTAATAAAGTAGGTCATCTTCTTCTCAATAAGACGAGGCAAGTAGTCTTGGGCGGAGATAAGAAACAGTAATATACTACAGTGTTTAGGCCAATCAATGCACCTCTATAACTTGAAAGCCACCAAATAAACAATTGATACCCTGCAGGCCCAGCACTTAAGGAAGCTCCAGGCAGCTACCAAGCCATCCATTTATTTCCATTTCCAGACCCCTTCGGAACATCATGAACACCAGGGAAGCATTAAGCCTGCAAGCAGGACAGATTCCCATCTGCCAGGTAACGGTGAGAGCTAATCTGTTTGAAACACTAGAGAGCTACTTAGCATTTCTCTTTTGCTGATGGCATCACCCTCACCAGATTGACTCTAAACATCACTGCCAGAGGGGTTGCTTCTGCTTTGTTCTTCTCCACGGGAAAACTTTCATTTCTCCCTATAGAGAGCTAGCTGAGACTGACTTTGTATTCCAAATGCAGCTAATGCGTTTTCAAATCATTTATTCTCCTCATGAAAAATGGGAGGTGTGCTAACAATGAACCGTACAAGACAGACCCCAAAGTGACAGTCTAAATAGTGTTTTCATATGCCTGCTAGTATACACACTTAAATATACTTTATTTTTTTATGTGTCCCTCAAAGATAAATGTTTTGGAGAAATAATCAACCTTATTCTCCCCCCCCCAGCGTTCTTTTCTTTTGCTTATATTGTCAAGCTTGGTAAATCTTTTAGCAGCTGTCAGAGTAAATTTATTACCAGAGATGTCTATATCCTTATGTAATCCAGAAGGGAAAGTCTTGGTGATGGGTTTTATTTCACCCCTTTGCAGACTAAATATCTAGCATGATTAGGATGCAAAAGCAGAGTTGGCGGTGTGAAACTTCCAATTGCTATCCGTTATGCAGTAATGAATCAAAACAGATTGTCTGAAATCGCAACACTTGAACCATCCCTTCAGTCACATAACCAAAGCTACAAGCAGAAAGGGCTGTCACATCTGGAAGTGTAGATACACACATTTGAAGATGAAGAAATCAGTGCATTCCAGGAAAAAAAAAAGAGTAAAGCAGATCCCCTCTTAGCATATGACTTTTGTTTAAATCATAAAATCCAACAAAACCCATAAAACAAACAAAATAGCTTTCAGATTTCAATGAAAAATACAGAAGACAGGAAAACCACCCCTTTTTAGGCTATAAACATCTTCTTCCTTTGAAGTACCCAGACTCCAGAAAGAAAGAATGCATCTGGATTTTTCCCTCTTTTTTCTTTATGGTTTTTCGAAATAGGTTTTCTCTGTGCCATGCTGGTTGTCCTGGAACTAGCTTTGTAGAACAAGCTGTCCTCAAACTCACAAAGATCCAACTCCCTCTGCCTCCTGAGTGCTGAAATTAGTGTGTGCCACTGTGGAATTTCTGATAGTGGCGAAAGGTTGCACAGCCCAAGTACCTTGGAATTAAAACAGTTTCATACATTTCAAAATTAAAGTAACATAGATAGTAAGCACACTATCATGATTCATGGATACCCATTAGATATCTTCAATCATTACAAAATACATTATAAATAGACAATCTATTGAACTATTCAGTCTATATGTGCTCAATGAAATATCAATTTTAAAAAGGGAAGCATTGGAAAACATATCTAGAACATCCCTAAACACTTAAGTACTCAGAGATAAACAATTTTAGAAGTTTTATGAATCTAAGTGTGTGTGTGTGTATATATATATATANNNNATCTTTAACAGGTAAAATTGATAGTATAACAAACATCTGATATTATTTGAACTCTTAAAATATGATAATTATCTCTTTAGAATTGTAATTTAGATTAGTGTTACCAAATTACTTCCCATGGGACAGCTCCAGCCTGCTACCTTTTTGGTAAAGATATCATTTACATTTTGTCAGTGATTCCCTTTGTGGTGCAAAATCAGGAAAAGTAGTTGCTGCCGAGGCCACATGGCTGACAAAATTGGGCACCTTTATGATATAGCCCTTTGGAGAGGGAGTCTGCTAGTTCTCACTGTAGGTGCATCTAAGAGATTAGTAGATACAAAGCCCTGCTCTGATGACCACTAGAAACATGTTAGTTTATTTATATCTCAGTTTCCTCTTCTCTCTCCTCCTCCTCATTTTTCTGTTTTGGTATATAGCTGATTATGGTCTTGAACTTTTGATCTTCCTGCATCCTTCCTGTGCTAGGATAACAAGCATGAACTAAGACAACTAATATTTTGCAGTTTTGGGGATCAAAACCAGAACTTCACACTTGGTAACCAACAGTCTATTAACTGAGCTACAGTGCAAGACTATTCTCATCATTAAAATGAAAACAAAAACAAACAAAAGCCCCCCCAAAAAACAGCAATGATGTTTAGCCAACTAGGATTAATGAATTAAATGAGTTCAATATATAGACCATTAGATCAGTGGCTCTATGTAGTAATATATAGATGACCTGATCAGGAGTTAGCATGTTCTTACAGGAATCATTACTAAAGCTGGAGGATTTCCAACGAAACTATGAGTTTTCAGTTATACTTATTTTTTATTAACACTTACTTGTATGGTTGTGTGTCTTAGTTAGGGTTACTATTGCTGTGATTAAATACCATTTTCAAAAGCAACTTGAGGAGAACAGGGTTTATTTTGGTTGCTCTTATACATCACTGTTCATCATTGCAGGAAGTCAGGTCAGAAACTCAACTAGGGCAGGATCCTGGAGGGAAGAGCTGTGCAGAGGCTATGGAGGGATGCTGCTCACTAGTTTGCTCACCCTGGCTTCCCCATCCTGCTTTCTTCTAGACCAAGCCCAGGGAATCACAAAGAGCTGAGACCTCCCTCATTGTCATTAAATAAGTAAAAGGTCTACAACCTTGTGTTTTTCTAGCCTGGTCTTGTGAAGGCATTTGCTTAACTGAGGACCTCTCCTCTCATACGACTATATCTTTGGTCAAGTTAACACAAACTGGTTAGCACATTGTATGCATACACCTGAGGAGACTTGGGGATTCCAGCAACCTCAAAAAGCTTCTTCTTTCCTTCCATCAATTAGGTCTCAGGCTCAACTTTTAAACACCGAGCCACCTTGGCAGTCTATTAGGTATAATTCTCATCCCGAATTTCAGATTTGGAAGATTTTATAGCTTTATATATGATGACTGATTAAGGGAAAAAACAAACCAAAACATGGGATTAGACTGGATCACCTACTCTATAAGTCAGAGTCCGCAAAGGAGAACATAATACATTACATATTTCAACAAAGATAAGTTCATACACAAGTTTAGTTAAATGTTGGAAATTGATAAAAGTAAACATAAAATGCCAATATGAATGACAGCTATCATTATCTTTGGCAGTTACTCATTCCCCAGTGTCTACTTTCTTTTTTATTGAAATTAGATCTTTAAAAAATGCAATATATTCTGATTATCGTTCCCTCTACCCTAAGTCTTCTCAGATCCTCTCTACTTCTATGTCTGTCCAAATCCATAACATTTATGTCTTTTCTCCTGCACAACAACATTAGCAACAATAATAATATATTAGATAAAATAAAAATAAGCCAGAATAGGAAAAAAACAAACATAGCAAAAAAAAAAAGTCAAAGAGAAAGCCAAGAAACACATATAGATTCAGAGACACATGCGTTCATTCATGGAAAAATACTGTAAAAACACAAAACAGAAAGTCATAGTATAAGGAAAATAAACAAATACAGGCACTAATGAAGTACTATGAGACAAAGAACCTTTGAAAATTTCATTGACCCCCAAGATCTCCCCCTCCTCCCCTTCTCACTTCCCTCTCCCCCTATCCCC
>LOEQ01002362.1:30141-45939 GCA_001685075.1 Bramus lutescens | reverse complement strand
TAATATTATCTCCCTTCTCAGGCCTTCAATGGTGTTGAAGATTATATAGTCATAACTACCATCATCTTATGATCTAACCAAGCCATTTCCAACACAAGACTTAGACTCCTTAGGATAGAATGTTTGTTAAAACACTTAGCACATGTTCCTTGCTCAATATTGTTTATGCTGGTTGTAATTCTAATCTTATACTTGATATCTCTTCCTTGTGTAAATAGTTTGTATTGGGTTTAGAAATCTCTTATATAACCAAAAGGGGGAGGTGCTGTGGGAGCTCTTTTGGCTCCTTCAGCCAATAGCCCTTAACATATCAGGCTACTTGGGCATGTTTTCTCATAGTATAAAAGCAGCTGTAAAGCCATGCACTCACCCTCTTGCTTCTGGCTCTTCTTCCCAGCTGCTAGACTCTGTTCCTGTTCCCCGTTTGTGCAAGGACTGTGATCTAGGTCAGTGATCTGTGAGTATCCCCTAAATAAATAACCCTTTACTGTACATAATTCTGAACTAGAGTGGGATTATTTTGTATCTTCTGCCATCGTCATTTCTCTTTCTCAAGAGGTTTCTCTTTTTGAAACTATATTGTCTCCATAGTCTCCATAAAGAACTGAGTATCTTTTCATGTATATGATAATGGGATGTATATGCCAGGATATTCTAGATTGGCTATTATATTGATTGTATATGATCACACAAACTTAATGTTTACAGGTAGTGCCCTTCCATTTCTGAATTCCAGATATCTGAAGTTCACCTATTTAAGATAAATGCTTCAGGAAAGGGAATGGCTGGATAATACCACACAGCAATTTAATTAGCTCAGCCTAAGGAAATTTTACATTACTTCTAATATCCACTTTGCTAGAACCTAATCATATATGTGACCCCCCAAAAAATCTATAGTGTGGATATTTACACAATTATTTATTGGGTTCCAACAGTTTGTGATACAGAATATCAGAGCTTGAAAGAATTTAGTTTTAGTCAATAGTCATATGCCTAAAATTGAATAATTTTCAGATAATCCTCATTTGCATAGAAATAAATGAGATTTTGTTAAAGGAGGCAAGGTATGCTGAGTTCTATGGGAAAACTGAATTGATAATCAAGAGTCAATTGTTTTTATTTGTATTCTTGGTCTCATTGCTTGGTGTGGGACCATGGACTGTATTCTGTCAATTATATTTTAAATAAATGCTGATTGGCCAGTAGCCAGGCAGGAATTATAGGTGGGACAACCAGAGAGGAAGTAGAGGTGGGTCAAAGAGAACAGGAGAATTCTTGGAAGAAGGAAGCCCATTCCTCCACAGTCCATGACCCAGCCACAAAAGAAGCAAAATGTGACTGCCTTGCTGAAAAGGTACTGAGCCATGTGGCTAACATATACAAGAATAATGGGCTAATATAAGTTATAATAGTTAATAAGAAGCCTTAGCTAATGGGCCAATCAGTTCATAACTAATGTAGACCTCTGTGTGATTTCTTTGGGACTTAATGATTGTGGCAACCAGGCAGGGCAGAAAACCTCAGACAACAATTGCTGATAAATGATTTGAGTTTGGTATATGAGAGTGGTAAGGAGGGAAGATACTTATCTAATTGGATCAAAAAATTACAAAAACATTTCAGAGCAGGATTGGCTTTTAGCCTTGTTCACATTGAAGCGACTTCCAACTCTTCTTCCTTCACTCAACTCTTCATTTGGCAAATCATTGGCAATTAGCATGCTATCATTTCAAAGGCAAGAGAGGCTCAACATTTTTCCTTTAATTAAAATTTGGAAAGAAGTCATAATTTTTCATGAGTTAAAATATTTCTTGGAATTTATTTAACTGGCTTCCCAGTAAAGAGGGGACTGGTGTGCTCATAACATACATTGGTGCAGAAGAAGAAGTTGGGCTTTGTTGTATAGAAGAAATCATCTGACAATATAGTTTCCAGACAGAACAAGCTTGATATTATTTAGGAAACTTATAAGAAAAAAATAGCATATGCTTGTTTGTCTAGCATCTATATGCACAAATTATGTTTCCACAGTCTTAAATTTAAAAGATATTTTTAACAGAGCAACATACAAGTTTTCTATTCAAATGTTCCTAGGCAATAGGAATGAAATTAAGGAACAATAAAAAGTTCTAGGGAACTAGTATTTTATTCTTTAAAATGAAATTTTGTGACTTGGAGGATGTACGAGACACGAGGCCTTCAGATTGCCCCCTTAATTTCAACAGAGCCTCGCAGGAGGTTTCCTAATCACTCTAAAGGAAACAGTTGGGAATCCTGCAGTTGGCCATTTGCCCTCTGTTCGGGATTCAGCTGCCACTTCCCACTCTTCAACAATTACGGAAGAACACAAACACAACCGCAATCCTCCATGCTGGGTGGCAGGCTATTTGTCTTCTTTCCCCTGGATTCAAGAAAGGCAGAGCAGAGAAGTTATGGTGAAGAGCGTGACATCAATTCACTTCAGCTTAGCATCACTGGATCCCCTCACCCTGACCGAACTTTGAAGCCAGGCATTTACACTTTGATGAATTAGCCATGTTGCTTGGAGCTTTATGACCGGCATTTTCCTAAGATCCATTTCCACTGCCTGTTAATTTGATTTGATTCGAATCCTAAGGTTTAATGCATACCCATCACAGCTCTTCCAGTTCAGCCCACTCCTGGTTGCCACCAACTGGAGTGTTGTGGCATGCCACTATTGCGGTGTTTATTAACTTCCCTGGTTTCTGTCTCTGGCCTCATTACTTTACAATCCTTTATATTAAACTGCAAAGCCGAGGCTTTACGCCTACCTCTTTCCGAATTGCCTGTCCTCCCAGTATATTGTAACTTGCTCTGTCATAGGCACTTCTCTCCTTGACTTTGCTCTCCCAGCTATTCTTGGCACTTTGGGAGGTGGTGCTTCTTCCAGGCCATTGACATATAAAGTGGGAAAAAATCAGCTTTAATATTGACCCTTGTGGTTCTCTATTTCTTAGTCTTCTAACTCCCAAATTGTTTCCACACCCAAATGCCCTTTTTATATCAGATAATGCAATTCTCTCCTTGCCTAAGTATGGTGTAAGAGTCAGATAAACTATGTGTTATTTTTAAGTATAAAAGCACCGGTTAGCTTTTTTTTTTAATTTAATGAGGTGCAACCTATAAAATATTTTTCTTGAGCACTAAGGGAACAGAAAACACTAGCCAGTGTAGCTACAGAATGATAATGGGACTGTGAAAAGCCATTATTACACATAACCCCACCACTGTATCAGAGACTTCTATATAAGGTAGAAGAGGATGGTCTAATGGCCAAAGCTGATTACTACTGAGGGGATATGATGATTGACTTCCCCTTTGCCAACAACATCAACAAAATGAACACAGCATAACTACTACCAACACTACCATCACCCACACAAAACAAAGACACCTTATATTTTATGGGTTTATTTTAAAAATAAACTTCACTATAAACTTGCAAATGAATCTTTAAAAAATCCCATTTAAACTATTTCCAAACCAAGTACCAATGCCCAACTAACCACCTCATGAAGATTTATTTGGTATATTGTGTTTGACAATAATACTGGCAAAAATAAACAATGCCAAAGAAATATAATAGGTATGATTGTGCCACAAGTATCAGGATGGTGGGTACTGAAGGGAAACTGTGAAAGGACAAGAGAGAATAAAGGGTCAAACAGACAGCAGTTATTAAATCTAGAAGAGAAAAATTAGGTTTAATATTTGATTCCATCATTTTTGAATAGTTGTTTATTCTACCACTGAGCATTTAACATGAAAATGGAATATTCAAATCATACCTCATTTTATTTGCTTTTACATTTATTCTTCATAGATTGTAAAGGCAGTATTATTCATCTCTTATTAATTAAAAACAATGCCCTTATACACAAGTAATGTAAAATTATTACTTCTCTTAAGAACTAAGATATATTGGAGAAAACATTAGTGGTGTAAGAGGTTCTTTTGTCTATGTGTTGCTTTGATTGGTTGAATAAAGAAACTGCCTTGACCTTTTGATAGGGGAGCACTTAGGTAGGTGGAGTAGACAGAACAGAATGCTGGGAAGAAGAGCAGAGTGTGGCAGATGCCATGGATTTCCTGCCTGGGATGGATGCCAGTTAGAATCTTGCTGGTAAGCCGCAGTCATGTGGCAAGGCACAGATTGACAGAAATAGGTTGAATTGGGATGTAAGAGTTAGCCAATAAGAGGCTAGAGATAATGGGCCAGGCAGTGTTTAAATGAATACAGTTTCTATGTTGTTATTTCAGGTGTAATCTAGCCGGGCGCTGGGACAAATAAGGGGCCCTGCTCCTCTGTGTGATTAGGGTGTCTTTTTATCCAGGCTTTGCATTAAAATAACATTAGAAGCATAGAAAAGAAAGAAAAGGGGGGAAAGATAAATATTGATCCTCTGATTGTATTTGTTATCATTAACTAGTATGTTCCCTGTATATTGTGACTCAGGAACAACAGAGTGGATACCTCATCTAAACAGCAATATATAATCTTCTCAATGAAAAATATTTTAAGTAAGAATAACTTTCTAGCATAAAAACAGACAACCATTCTGCAAGTACTTATGAAGAAAACAAAACCTAAAACAAATTAAGCCATGAAATGGCTAATTACAGCTAGCATAGAGATAAAATTATGCATTCCTGCTCTTCCTCCTCCTCTTCCTCCTTGACTTCTTCCTTCTCATTTACCAGGACTCACTTTGTGGGCCCAGATGCCTGGGAACTTGGGATCTTTCTGCTTCAGCCTCTGAAGTACCAGTTTTACAGATGTGTACCATATTCATTATTTTGAATTTACCCCAGTTATTAAAAATTCTCTGGACATTGTAGGACTGGCTGCCATAATGAATCCTATTTTTGAATGAGTAACATTTACCAACAAAGTAAAGTTTGGTGTAAAATATAATAGGCACTTAGAAAAAGAATTATACATAGGTTAAAAATAGTTCAATGAAAAAAACAACATAACAGTGCTTTCCCTGTAGAAATTACTAAATACCAATGGTGTTTGTTTTGTTTTTAGTATAATTTTAATTATTTTAAGCATGTTTACAACAGAGAAGACACCCTTAACATACTAATTCAATAGAAGAATGGATAAAGAAGGTGTGGCACATATATACATCACAGTTCTACTCAGCAGTAAAAAACAATGGCATCTTGAATTTTGCATGCAAATGTATGGAAAGAAAACACTTTACTGAGTGAGATAACTCAGACACAAAAAGATGAATATGGTATGTACTCACTCATAAGTGGATTCTATCCATAAACAAAGGACATTCAGCCTATAATTTGGGATACAGAAAAGATAAATAAGAAGGTGAACCCAAAGAAAAACATATATTTATTCTCCTGGATACTGGAGGTAGACAAGGTCTTCAGACAACAGTGGGGAGCACAGGGATGAGGGGAAGGGTAAAGGGGAAGAGAGAAGGGGAGGATTGGGGAGAGCTTGGGTGAATGGGATGGTTGAGATGGAGGAAGAGTGGATATGGGAGCAGGGAAGATGATATCTTAATTAAGGGAGCCATTTTAGTGTTGGCAAGAGACTTGACTCTAGAGCAGTTCCAAGGTGTCCAAGAAGATGTCCCCAGCTAGGTCCTTGGGAAGTAGAGGAGAGGGCGCCTCGACTGGCCCCATCCCACAGCCATACTGATGAATATCCTGCATATCACCATAGAACCTTCATTCAGCGATGGATGGAGATAGAGACAGAGAACCACATTGGAGCACTGGACTGATCTCCCAAGGTCCAGATGAAGAGCAAAAGGAGGGAGAGCATGAGCAAGGAAGTCAGGACCACGAGGGGTGAACCCACCCACTGAGACGAACGGACTGATCTAATGGGAGCTCACCAAGGCCAGCTGGACTGGGACTGAATGTGCATATGATTAAATCAGACTCTCTGAATGTGGCTGACAATGAGAAGCCAATGATAATGGCACTGGGCTTTGATTCTACTGCATGTACTGGCTTTTTGGGAGCCTCGTCTCTTTGGACGCATACCTTTCTGGACCTGGATGGAGGAAGGAGGGCCTTGGACGTCCCACAGGGCAGGGCACCCTGACTTCTCTTAGGACTAGAGAGGGAAGGGGGGAGAGTGGGAGGGAAATGGGAGGAGGTGGAAATTTTTAATAAAATTTTAATAAAATGGTCACATTTCCAACTCCAAGCAAACTTAATACTCAATAAAAAAATAATGGATTTAACTTTTCTCTTTGGAGACTGTGTTACACTTTCAGAAAACAGTTTAACATGATTGTAGGCACAGGTGTGATTTCAAGTCATAGAATGACAAGCAAAGATACATGAAGAGTGTTGGAAAAGGCGCTAGTTTGTTCCCAGCAGCTTAGACTGGAAATAATCACACAGAAACTGTATTGATTAGATCACTGCTTGGCCTGTTAGCTCTAGCTTCTTAATGACTAACTCTTACATATTAATTTAAACCATTTCTATTAATCTGTGTATGGCCATGTGGCTGTGGCTTACCAGCTAAAGTCCCAACATCTTTTTTGTTCTGCCATTCTTTCTCTCAGCATTCAGTCTAACTTTCCCTGCCTAGTTCTGTTCTTCCCTGCCGTAGGCTCAAAGAAGGTCTTCATTCATTAACCAATAAAAGCAACACACAGACAGAAGGACCTCCCACACCATTTTTCCTTTTCTGTTTATACAAAAAGGAAGGCTTTAACATAGTATAATTACAGATAACATAACATAACATAACAGTTATTAAGCAGGAATTACAGTTATAATATTTATATGTACTATATCCTTTATCATAACTAAGTAAAACTGTAACTATAACTAGTGATATACTTGAACTCCAGCAAAGACTCGAAAAGGATATATTACCTAAGTAAACAGGAAGTGCATTGTAAGCAAGTTCCAAAACTCTAGAATTGATAGAGACATTTAGCTGCCTGGCTAGTCACTCAAAGCTCTTCTGTTCCATTGGAGTATACATCTTCAGCCTACAGGTCTATAGTGTCTAGCAGATTTTTTCACAAGGCAGGAAATTTCAAAGACAGTTCCACGTATACTGGCAGTTTGTCCATCACATTTTTTGTGTGTGTGTGTCCTACAGAATGTCTAACAGACTCTTTCATGAAGCATGAATGCAGAAGGATCATCTCACCTTTAGGCAAGTTTAGCGGCCATTAATCTGCAGGTCTTGCTTGTCTTGTTTATCAAGGAGACAAGGCAAGAACAGTTTCTTGCAAAATGCTCAACCAACTTTGTAAGGAGTCCTTTCAATTCCCATCATCCTCTTGAAGTAGCTTGTTGCTGTCAGGAGCAGATGTGTCCCACTGTCATGAAAAGTCTTAAGTTCTTAAACATTTAAATTTAAATTCTGACGGTCTCTGAAAGATTTGGAGAATACCTGTCTAACTGAAATATATATCTCTATACATCTAGAAAATCTAACTAACATGACTACAAGCTTGACTTTTATAGATGATTATCTATTAACCTATATTTTAATTATACATTACATTTTAAAATGAGCTAGACAAACATAGTACTTTAATCAGGAGCAGAAATATACATATAACAAAATTGTCCTTACGTTTGTATCAATTAGCCAAGATCCTTACCAATGAAAAGTATTCATATCTGTATCATATCCCCCTTTAAATGTAAACAAACACAAAAATGGCGTTGGAGGTCCTTCTGTCTGTGTGTTGCTTTTATTGGTTAATGAATAAAGAACTGCTTTGAGCCTATGGCAGGGAAGAACAGAACTAGGCAGGAAAATCTAGACTGAATGCCGGGGGAAAGAAGGGCAGAGCAAGACATACGCCATATAGCCCCATTTGAAACAGATGCCAGAACTTTAGCTGGTTAGTCACAGTTATGTGGCCATACACAGATTAATAGAAATGGGTTAAATTAAAATGTAAGAGTTAGCCAATAAGAAGCTAGAGCTAATAGGCCAAGCAGTGATTTAATCAATACAGTTTCTATGTGATTATTTTGGGTTTAAGCTGCTGGGAACAAACTAGCGCCCTTCTCCAACAGAAGAGGAAGGGAGCAGTTGTACAATTTCTGATACTTTAAAATGACAGCTTATCATCACTTATCAATAACTAATATCACCAGTCAGATTAATTAGGGAAATATTTAACTATATGCCAGCAACATCCCTGCTGTGCAATGGCATAGGATTGGGACATATTCACTTTCTTCCTCTTAAACCAAGGAAGTCAGTAAAGCAATCACAAAAGATGATTATTGAACTGGAAGGGACAGACAACAGGAAACCATGCAAAATTTCAGAACATTCTACAAGTGAATACCATAAATATTCTACCAACGTAAAGACATATGTCCATTTGCTTTGACTTTCCTCTTCATTGCATTTCTGCCTGCCTGTCTGTGTATACAGAGGCACATTCTCTGTGGGGCACACACACAATAAAACCTGTGATTTTATAGCTTTGTCATTGTGGCTATGGGTTGCCTAAATTTATTCACTTTGCAACCTTGTTTATTACTTCCACATGATTTCAAAGAGTATTTCCTCCCATCTCAAAACCGAAACTCCATTTAATACAGCATTTTATATGCAGTAGAATATTCAAGCAAAGATTCAGCTCAGAATACAATGTCTCACAGTAAATTGGGAATAAATTACCCATGTAGTTCACGCACATTGTGTGGGCATTGAATGAGAAAGCAAAGTTATGGCAAGAAAAAAAAAGGAAAGAAAAGAAAAAGGAGCATCTGTGTATGCTTAATTCTAAGTACATTTGACAGCACAATGTGGAGGTTGATTCTATTGGCTGGAAGACAATCCACACATTATTGGAGAATCTTCAGTGAGAATTTTTTTACAGACTTTTTACAGATATTCTGTGTCTATTTTTATTATCACAAATTTGTTTTTTTCTAAAAGAGGATTATTGCCTTTATTTTATGTGTATAAGTGTTTTGTTCCTCTATGTATGTGTTCCATGTACATGACTGGTATTCACTAAAGCCAGAAGAAGGCAACAGATTCCCTGGTACTGGAGTTACAGATGGTTGAGCTGGCATGTGGGTGCTGGAAGGTGAACGTGGATCTTCTGGGAGAGCAATCAGTGCTCTTAACTGCTGAACCTTCTTTTCAGCCCCAGACATTTATATCTTGACACTGGAATCCCTGCCCTTTAGAAACATATCATCAAAACAAAGAGATACACATGCATTTCCTCCCTGTTTTTCAAATAATTTAAAAATTTGTTTTTATTTTAAGTAAAAGTGTCATTTACTGACATAAATATTTATATATAATGTAGTGCCATTAGACGTTCCAGGTCATCTGAAACTAAAGTTATAGATTAACAGTTTTATAAGCTGATTCTACTTATTACTGAAGGCTTATAAACTTTATCTTTGTATTTTTATGGGAAATTCATTAGAATTCATATCAGTGAACAACATGTTCATTTATTCCATCATTAGATAACTTAAAAGCATTATTTTTCTAATAAAGAATCTTCAAATCTTTAAAAACCAAAAAAATTATAAAAACAAATATATAAGGAGGACAGCCTTACAATATTTTTCAGTTAGAATCCAACTTTACGTAAAAATTTGGCTTGGAGATTATGACATCTAATGTTAGGGGGTTTGAGTCACCAATGAAATCTTGATCATTTTTATGATTGACAGTGGTGGTGCTTAGCACTGTCATTACCAGGACTGTTTTCTTAGGTTAGGCACATTTCCTCTTGTTCTTGTTCCTCCAGGAAAATAAGAACATAATAATAACATATTCTATTTCCTAATAGCATGAAAACTATTGTCAGTCAGGACCAGCACTGTAACTTGGTACTAAATTTTATGCCTTGATAACTAAGATAGATGTGCGTGTGTGTGTGTGTGTGTGTGTGTGTGTATTCTTTATAGTCAGTGATCTTGGTTGGGGCATTCAAAACATAGTTTTTTTAATACCTGTGAGTTATACTTTTAATAGTTCAAGCGCCCTATTTTGGTGGTATCATGTAAGCTTGTCTTGATACATACATTTTAGAGATTTTCAGTAGCTGTGAGAAGAAGCCACCTTATCTTGACAAGATGAGAGAAGAAACCCACCACACCTTCCCCATACTGGAGTGTTAGCAGCATGTGACACATCCACATCATTCAGTATGAATATTAGAACATAGACAAGACCCAGCAAATGAGAACTTCTATTCCATTCTTCCATTTTCTTACACACTCATACATCGATTTACTATAGCCCTTAGTCTGGCATTTATACTCTGCTGATTTGAAGAAGAGACTGAGACGTTATCAGGCCGTGAGGTGCTTGCTGAATTTCAACCCTGCTGCCTGTGGCTGTGGATCTCACCGTGTCTTACACCGCTGAGTACACTTGTACCCTCAGGCTAAAAAAGGACAGCAAAGTTGAAAGCTCCACTTTACCGCTGGACTTCTCTCTCTTTTCATTCCAACATTGTGTCAAAATCAAACAAAATGCTTTTGATAGAGCTTAAGTTACAGTGCTATAGAACCAGGCTTGCAGTGCAATGAATAGGGCTATGAAAGTGCAACCCAGTTACAAGGCATTACTATTTTTGGAATAATCTCCCTTTGAATGTTTCCGGTGTGGAGAATGAATCTGAGATTCTTTCTCACATAGAAGAAGATTCAGTCCTGGGGCATTCTAGTATGGTTGGCACTGAGAGCAACATCGGAAATAGACTGATTTTGTCACTTGAATTCTTTTTTTTTTTCTGGATGTATTTTCTTATACCCTGTATGGAAAGTTCCAGAGAGAAAAAAATTTAGGTTTAAGGCAAAAAGAAAGAGGCTAAAGGACCCACTATTTCCATCTGTTTTAAAAAATAATATAATTTAGCTTTAAATTTTTGATTTCTATTTGGTTCAGATATAAAAATTCCTAACAACTCTATTAAATTCCTATCACATACATGCCAAGGGAAAGATCATGGCTATAATGGCAAACATGGTTGTATGTTTTACTTTATGTCATGTCACAATTACTTCCAAGAACTGTTGAAGAACCTTCTGTTGAAGAGTCTAAGCCTTTGAACAAATTGATCTAACCATAGCCATGAGACCGCAACCCTCCATAAAGAACTACAGGTGGCTAAGAAATACTGAAAGCAGGACAAAAAGTGTTTTCTGGCGACAAGAACACCAAATGGTTTTCTAATAACAAATTGTCAACCTTAAAAACACACAAACAAGTAACATTATGAAGACTGAAAAGATTATATTTTCATATATACATATATACATGATGCATTATGTATGTAACAACAATTACTGAAGAATGAGACCATGGATTTGAAAGAGAGCAAGAAATATAGGATGGTTAGCTAGGAGGAAAGGGAAAAGGATTATGATAAAATTACATTATAGTTTCAAAAATAAAATAAATTTAAAAAGTAAAGCTTCAAAATTGTTTAACAATAACACTGGTCATTTGATAAAGCCTTCCTGCATATTATTCTCAAACTTTAGTATGAGGATAGCTTCATGGAGCATTTCCTGCTTCTCAAGGCTTTTTCTCCTGGGTATGCTGCAATAGCCAACCCTTGAACACGAACTACAATGTATTTATACTACCATCTGCCTCCATTGATTCTATTGCCTGTGAAGTCATCTGAAAATGCGAATTCTGTGAGAGAAAAAGAAGGGAGGTAGTTAAGGGGCCCTTACAGAATAATAGTTATTAGAGTTTCAGTTCCCAGAACCCAAACCCAACTAAACTGCATATAACTAGCAGAAGGGGATACAACACCCTCTTTTAGTCTTTGTGGGAATCTTCACACATATGTATATACACATGCATATACACATATTTAAAAATAAAATAAACCTCTAAATAAGACAGAAAAAAAAGTGTGAATCTGAATGGGTTGGGAATTGGGGAGGATCTGGGAGAAGTTGAAGAAGGGGAATCTGTATTCAGAAATAGAAGCAGTCACCAAAAGCCTCCCAACCAAAACAAGCCCATGATTTCAGCGCAGAATTCTACCAGAACTTCAAAGAAGAGCCAATAACTATACTCCTCAAAGTGTGCCACATAATGGAAACAGAAGGAACATTGCCATGCTCTTTTTAAGAGGCTATAATTACCCCGATACTGAAACCACACAAAGACTCAATCAAGACAGAGACTTACAGACTAATATCACTCATAAACATAGATGCAAAGATACTCAATAAAATACTGGCAAATGAAATCTGAGAACATATCAAAAAAAGTCATCCACCATGATCAAATAGGCTTTATCCCAGAGATGCAGGTATGGTTCGACATACAAAAATCTATCAGTGTAATCCACCATATAAATAAGTTTATAAATAAAACATCTGATTATCTCATTAGATGCTGAAAAAGCACTCAATAAAATCTAACACCCCTTCAGGATAAAAGTCTTGGGAGTATCAGTGATACAAGGAACATATCTAAACATGATAAAAAAAACCCCACTATATAACAAGCCAATAGCCAGCATCATATTAAATGGAGAGAAACTCAAAATGATTCCAGGAAAAATCAGGAACAAGACAAGGCTGTGTACTCTCTCCATATCTATTCAACATAATTCGTGAAATTCTGCCTAGAGCAATGAGACAACAAAAGGAGACAAAGGGAATTCAGATTACAAAAGAAGTCAAACTTGCTATTAACAGATGATATGATAGTATACATAAGTGATCTCAAAACTCTACCAGGGATATCCTACAGCTGATAAATACCTTCAGTTATGGATCAGGATACAAAGGATACAAGATTAACTAAAAAACAAAAAAACAAAGAAACAAAAAAAACCCAATAGCCCTCCTATATACAAATGAAAAAATCTGCAAAAGAAGTCAGAGCAACATCACACTCCACAATATCCACAAATAACATAAGATATTTTGGGGGTAACACTAACCAAAGAAGTGAAAGACCTGTTCAACAAGAATTTTAAGTATTTGAAGAAAGTAATTGAAGAAGATACCAGAAAATTGTAAGATCTCCCAGGCTCCTGGATATATAGGATAAACATAATAAAAATGGCAATCCTACCAAAAGTAATCTATAGATTCAATGCAATTCCCATCAAAATCCAAACGAAATTCTTCACAGAACTTGAAGGAATAATACTCAACTTCATATGGAAAAACAAAAAACTCAGGAGAGCCAAAAGAATCCTATACAATAAAGGAACATCTGCAGGCATTGCCACCCCGGAATCAAACTCTATTATAGAACTACAGTAATGAAAACAGCTTAGTATTGGCATTAAAACAGACAGGTTAGCTAGTAGAATCAAATTAAAGACCAGGATATTAATCCACACACCTATGAACACCTGATGTTTGACAAAGAAGTTAAAATTATACAATGGAAAAAAGAAAGCATCTTCAACAAATGGCGCTGGCATAACTGGATGTCAACCTGTAGAAGAATAAAAATAGTTCCATACCTATCCCTTACACAAAACTCAGTTCAAATGGATTAAATACCTTAATAATGAATCCAACCCTGGAATCAGATGGAAGTGAAAGTGGAAGTAGCTTTCAATGCATAAGCAAAGGAGACCATTTCCTATATATAACCCCAGTAGCACAGACACTGAAAGCAACAACAACAAAATGGAACCTACTGAAACTGAGAAGCTTCTGTAAAGCAAAGGACACAGTCAATAAGACCAAAAGGTAACCTATGGAATGGGAAAAGATATTCATCAACCCCACATCAGACAGAGGACTGATCTCCAGAATATATAAAGAACTCAAATAAAGACATTAAAATTCTAAAACTCCAATTAAAAATGGAATATAGAACTAAACAGAAAATTCTCAACAGAAGAATCTGAAATGGCTGAAAGACATGTAAGGAAATATTCAACATCTTTAGCCATTAGAAAAATGCAAACCAAAATGACTCTGAGATAACCTCTTACACCTGTTAGACTGGCTAAGATCAAAAACACCAATGAGAGCTTTTGCTGGAGAGGATGTGGAGTAAGAGAAACACTACTCCATTGCTAGTGGGAATGCAAACTTGTAGAACCACCCTGGAAATCAGTATGGCAGTTTCTCAGAAAATTTGGAATCAACCTACCTAAAGACCCAGCAATGCAACTCTTGGCATATACCCAAAGTATTCTCAATTATACAACAAGGATATTTGTTCAACTCTGTTTATAGCAGCATTATATGTAATAGGCAGAAGCTGGAAATAACCTAGAAAGAAAATGGTGGCACATTTACACAATGAATTACCACTCAGTGGGGAAAAAAGAAACAATGACATCTTGAAATTTTCTTGCAAATGGATGGAACTAGGAAAAAAATCCTGAGGGAGGTAACCCAGCCCCAGAAGGATGAACATGGTATGTACTCGCTCATTAGTAGATACTAGCTGTAAAGCAAAGTATAATGAGCCTATAGACCATGACCCTAGAGAAGCTAAGTCACAAAATGATCCTTAAGAAAAAACATATATAGATCCACCTGGAAAGAGGAAATAGACAAGATCACGTGACAAAATTGGGAGGAAGGGTGTGGGGGTAGAACAGGAGGAGGAAGGGGAGGAGGAGAGAAAAGGGGAGATGTTAAGAGAACTTGAGGGAATGGGATAGTTGAGGTGGAAGAAGAACAGAAATGAGAACAAGGAAAGAAATATTTTGATTGAGGAAGCCATTAGGGGTAGCAAGAAACCTGACACTAGACAAATTCTCAGGAATTCACAAGGATGACCCTAGCTAAGATGCTAAGCAATAGTGGAGAGGGTGCCTAAACTGGCCTTGCACTGTAGTCAGACTGATGAATATTATAAATATCACCATGACACCTTTATCCAGCAACTGATGGAAATAGAGGCAAAGACCTGAAGCAGAGCACTGGGCTGAGCTCTTCCAGTTAAAGAGTGGGAGGAGTGAGAATATGAGCAAAGAGATCAAGATCATGATGGGGAACCCCACTGAAACAGCATACCTGATGTTGTAGGACGCTGTGTCTTTGTTCCTGACCACTCATCTCCAAAATAACAACATAAAAACTATATTATTTGCAATACTATTTGGCTAATAGCTTAAGCATATTTCTAGCTAGCTCTTACATCTAGAATTAACCCATTTCCATTATTTTATATTTTACCACAAGGTTCGTGGCCTACCATCAATGTTCCAGCAGGCAGCCCTCATCTTTCCTCTCTGGAAAGCATCTTTCCTTGTAGCTGCCTTCTTTCTCCCAGCATTCAGTTGAGTTTTCGCTCCTATCTCTGTTCTGCCATGCTGTAGGCGCAAGCAAGCTTCCTTTATTCATTAATGGCAACCAAAGCATACAGAGGGGAATCCCACATCAACCTGGGCTAATGGGAACTCACCAACTCCAGCTGGACAGCGAAGGAATTAACATAGGACCCAACTAGATACTCTGAATGTAGGTAACAGATGTATGACTGGGGCAGACTGCTGGGCCACTGGCAGTGGCACCAGGATTTATCCCTATTGCTTCTACTAAGTATTTGGGAACCCATCCTTTTTGGATGGATACCTTGCTTAGCCCAGATATGGAAGACAGGGCCTTGAACCTTCCCCAAAGCAATGTGTCTGTCCCATTCTCAGAGTGGCTGGGTGGTGAGGCATGGGAGAAGCTTGAAGGAATGAGATAAATCATGGAGTTGGAACTGGGATTGGTATGTAAAATGAAAAAAAGGTTGCTTGTTTTCTTTTAAAATAATAAATTTCCAGGAGGATAACTACATGTTTTTCTTTGGGTTCACCTTCCTGTTTAGCTTCT
>LOEQ01002362.1:15321-28811 GCA_001685075.1 Bramus lutescens | reverse complement strand
GGTCTTCCCACAGGGCAGGGAACCCTGACTGCTCTTTGGACTGGAAAGGGAAGGGGAGGGGGCATGGGGGGAGAGGGAGGAAAATGATAGGAGGGGAGAAGGTGGATATTTTTAATAATAATAAAGAAAATGAAAAAAATAAATTTAAAAAGAAAAATCTTGTTTTCTGTATAAGAAAATAAAAGATAAGAACTTACATACAGAATACATACATATATACATGAATATATGAGTATACACATATACATATCTATATTTACCTCCATATCTCCATCTATGTATATCTATATCCATTTCTACTTATAGCTATAGCTATAAAATTGCTTTCATTTTTGAGACCGTGCTTCTTTTTGTAGTCATGGTGTCCTGGTGCTAGCTAAACAAGATGGGCCTCATGTTCACAGAGATCCTCCAGCTTCTACCTGCCAACTTCTGTGAGTCTGTGTGTCTACTTCCCTGGTTGGAGTCTTACAAGACTTCCTTTTAATAAACAATTATTTTATTTTTAAATTATATGTGTATGGCTGTATAGGTATGTGGGAATAAAGTCATGTTTTACTGCCATTGGGTTTATATTACATGAATATACATACTTTTTATTTTCATGTAGAAATTATATTTTAAAAAGAAAACTAAGTTTGTTCTCACCACCCAGAGTTTTTATCCAGCCATATACAATGCAACTTTTAATCATTATTGTATTGTTTATTTTAATACAAAAGAAAGCATATCTATTTCTATTCATGTTTTTGTGTGAATGAATGTGCCAGAGAAATGTGACATGATTAATAATAACTACTTGTCTGCATAAAATCATTCTAAATAGGGTGGCTGTGACATCCAAATAAAATGTATGTGGTTGTATTAGTCATATGAAATAAAAAGGCTTAATGTGAATTATCAAGCCCTAAAATACATACCTTGACAAAAATAAGCAATTATCATTTCTCATGGCTTCACCAATGTGACTACAGAGATGGTGGAAATACACTAACTTGTTCATACATACAAACATGTAATTTAGATCAATGAAATATAAAACATATGTGATGCTATCAGATTTTAAAGGACTTCCATACTGCCTAAAATTTATATATAGCTGCAGGTTTGTTTAGACTTAACAACGTAACTGTTATAGTTTGAATATGAAATGTCATCCATAACTCATGCTGAACACTTTCTCCTTCATGGTGGTGTTCTTTGGAAAATAGGACTTCCGTGATTGGACTAGTTAGAAGAGGGTTGCCAGAGAAGTCCCTGAAGGTAATATCTACTTCTGATTCCAGCACGTTGACTCTACTTCCTGAATGTGAAACAAGTTGTGACACAAGCTCCAATCAAACCACTTCACCTACCATGCCCTCCCCCCTTTTTTTACAGTGAATGGGACCCTCAGAAACTGTAAGCCAGAAGAAACCCTCCCTCTCTCTTAGGTTGCATCTCTCACACTTGCTCTCATGATATCAGGAAAATCAACTGAAGCAGTAACTCACTAATGGTAAAGGTTTGTTTATGGTCTTGACACAATTGTTTCTTATAAATCTGCACCATTTGTTTCATTAAGTACATATATGATAAGAAGAAATGTGCCTTGGCATGTAGTTTCCATGATTTTCTGTTACATGTCAAAATGAGTATATGTATATTTTTGTTCTGGAGTGTGTCTTCGTGGCATCATTTCATCCATTTCAGAAATCACATACACCCTCAACTCAAGCTACCAGATCACAGTCTCACAACTATGCCTCTTTAAATTAAACCTACTTCCTCACATTTGAAGTGAGCATGACTCTTATTTCTATTATCAAAGATATGCTATTCCTATTCAAATTGTCCTATTAATAGAAATATCTCATTATACTTAGATTCTTTCTTTCAGCATGTTGCTTTTGAGATTCAATTACATTATAAGTGTATAGATATTGGTTCTTTTTTATTTTTATTACTGGCTACTGCTCTATTATATACAAATCTTTTTATGTTGAATTATCAGACAACTTTGACTGTTTAGTACATGTAAACAAATCTATTCTGGACATCTACGGGCTGCGTTTTAAGAGCATGGGTTTTCTTTCTGATAAATTACCTTACTCTGGAATGTGGGGTCTGGGGAAAGATAAACATGTGCATTTTTCTTAAGAATCTGGAGATTATTTTCCAGAAGATTAAAATGTTTCACACTGATATCAGCACTGTGTTCTGCAACTTCTCAGTATTTGCTGTTGACAGTTTCTTGCTCACATCTGTCTTACCGAACCTGTGTCAGTAGCTCCTTGTAGTTTTTATATTCGTGTTTATGATTATTGGCTATTAATATTTTATTAAATGAGTATCTTCTTTTAGTAAGCATCTTTTCAAACATTTATACATTTCTTTTAAAATGTCATTTTTATAGTTTAATTTGAAAGTTATTCTTATATTGTAGGGTCTCAGAATTTTGTTATGTTATTTGGGTTAATAATATTTTTTTCTCAGCAAAATCCTTGTTTATGTTCTTAAAGTTATGAAATTTAAAACAAAATTATTACTATGTCTGACATTTTGGAAGTGGGTGTTAGCATCAGTTCAGAACCTTTTGCTTGCGTTTATTTTCTTTATTTTTTTGTTCTAGTAAGGTACTTCCTTATTTTAAAACAATCGTTTCTCATTTTATATATCAATCCCAGTTCCTACTTTCTTTCCCTTCCCATTCCCCTCACTTCCACTCCCCTCTATTCCCCCCTTATCTACACCCCAGAAAGGGTAAAGCTTCCCATGGAATGTCAACAAAGTCTGGTACATCATGCTGAGACAGGACCAAGACCCTTCCTCCTATATCTAGACTGGGCAAGTTATCCCTCTATTCTCTGCACTGGTGAGACAGAGACAGATCACTTGAGTTGACTGATCAGACAGACCAACCTGCTATATAGGCTCCTGATCACAGTGAGGGACCATGTCTACAAAAGAAAGTCAGGCAGGTCCTGAATAACAACAATTGAAGTTGACCTCTGGCCTTTAGACATATATGTATTGTGCATGCATTTGGATGCTTACCTGCATACATATGTATACGTACACAGACAACACACACATATTTTACTTCAATTTTAAATAATTGTGTTGAGTTGAGATCCATCTAATAGGAAAGAGATGCACTAGTTTACAATTTTTATTGAAATGTATATCCATGGACTCAGCACGGCAACGTAAATATGAGGGGTTCTACTACACCAGCATCTTCTTTCTTGTACCTCTATGGTTATCCACTTCTTTTCTCTCCTCCCTTCAGTTATTCAGAAGTCTTATCTCTTTTATTTAAGGTCAATATTGAATATCCTTGACTGTTTCTTATAACCAGAATCACGTTATTTTGCACTGAACCCCTCTCATCCAGTATATGCTGTTGTGCCTATCATAATTCTTTTGTTGTATGCCAAACAGTAATCCTATACATGGATACAATGAGAATGTTTCAATGCTTCTCTGTCTACAGTTATTTGTGTTGTTTCCAACATGATAGAATATATTGAAATGCTTTGAACACTTATGCGTGATTAATTTTTATACATAACCTTTCATTTTACTCCTCATACTTATTTTATTGAATAGAGATTTTATTCAAACAATATATTCTGATTACAGTTCCCCCTCCCTGTTCTCTTCCTGACTCCCTATTACCTTTCCTCCCACCTGGATTCTGAGTTTTTTTCCAATTTCTGGTTGTTATGAGTAGAGCAGATATAAACATGGCCAAGCAATATCTCTGTATTGGGATATAGAGACTTCCTGACATATGACCAAAAGTGCTATATCTGTATCTTGAACTAGTTCTATCCTCACTTTCCTTAGAAAACACCACATCCATTTTCATAGAAGATGTACAAGTTCTCTCTTCCACAGTCAATTCATGAGTGTTCTTACAGTTTTTGGACTAGCACCACACTGATTTTATTACTATAGGTCTATAATATAATTTGAAAATAGGAATGGATATGACCTCCAGTAATTCTTTTATTGTTCAGGAAAATTTTAGCTATTCTGTTTTTTTTCTGTGTTTCAATATGAAGCTGAAAATTGTCCTTTCAAGCTCTTTGAAGATTTGAGTTTGAATATTGATTGAGATTGCAATGAGTTTGCTTTTGGTAGGTTAGCCATTTTTACTAAACTTACCTTTACTGACCTAGGAACATGAGAAACCTTTCCACTTTCTGATATATTCTTGTGAAAAGAAGTTTTTATACCACCCGTTCTACAGACATCAGTCCAAAAGAAGCAGACAGAGGCTTATATTAGTTATAAACTGTTTGGCCTATTAGCTCAGGTTTCTTATTAACTAGTTCTTACTACATAAGTTAATCCATAATTCTTATCTATGTTTAGCCATGTGGCTTGGTACCTTTTCTCAGTGAGCCATTTTCATCTTGATTCCTCAGCATCTGTCTGGTGACTGTGTCTCTGCCTTTCCTCTTCACAGAATTCTTTTAGTCTGGTTGCCCCATCTACACTTCCTGCCTGGCTACTGGCCAATTAACATTTTATTAAAACCAATATGAGTGACAAATCCTTACAGTGTGCAAAAGCATTATCCCACAGCATATTCTCTAATTTTTTCCTCAGTGTCTTAAAGTTTTTATCAAACAAGCTTTTCATTTAGTTGATTAGAGTTACCTTGTGGTGAACTGAGTAAGTATGGCCCACAGAGACTCATGTGTTGGAATGCTTGGCCCACAGGAGTGGCACTATTAGGAAGCGTGACCTAGTTGGAATAGGTATGGCCTTGTTGAGTAAAGTGTGCCAATGGTAAGGTTGGTTGTGGGTGTCTTATATAGGCTCAAGACACACCCAGTGTCCTTGTTTCCTTTTTGCTGTCTGTAGATCAAGATACATCTCTAGCACCGGGTCTGCTTGCAGACCACCATGTTTTCCACCATGGCGATAATGGACTAAATGTCTGAAACTGTAAACCATCCCTAATTAGGTGTTTTCCATATTAAGAGTTACCACAGTTATGGTGTGTCTTTACAGCTATAGATTCCCAATAAGACATACCCCAGAATGATTTATATTATATGAGGCTTTGGGGGAAAGTGGTGTTTCCCTGATTTCTTTCTTAATCCATTTGTCATTTGTATATAGAAAGGCTACTACCTTTTTATATGTGAGTCAATTTTATGTTTTTCTACTTTGTTGAAAGCATTGTTTATAAGGTATAGGAGTTTCACAGTGGAATTTTTAGGATTATTTATGCAAACTATGATATCGTCTGTGAATAAAGAGACTTTACTTTTTCCTTTACTATTTTGTTCCCCTCAATCTCCTTAGCTTATTGTTCTAGCTAAGACTTCAAGCACTGTGTTGCATAGGTACGGAGAGAGCCAACAACCTTTCCTTGTTTCCTGGATTAGAGGAAACACTTTGAATTTCCCCTTGATTGAAGTTGATATTGACTGTTACAAGATCATATTACAGAACCTTTCAAATATGAAACATAGCTATTAATTTAAATAAATACTATTATTGAATATGGTTCTATAAATTTATTCTCTTGGTTGTAAACCCATTTGAATTTTTCTCACCCTTTAGTTGAATGCCAGCTATGTATGTCATGTACAGCAGAGGCTACCTTAACCAGTGTTTGTACCTAGAATGGCAGCCATTTTTTTCATTCACAATGAGCAGTAGAAGATTGTTTCAAAGCAGTCTCTCACTGGAAGGAGAATGTGGTATTCTAAAGCTTTTGGTGGACTTGCCAATATTCTCATAATAATTAACATTAGGTTTCAGATTTTTATACCAGGAAGGCTGTGATTTTGATCTGCCCTGATTGCAGATCAGCCAACACAGTTTACCAAGGCCTCATGGGGAATCATTTCCAGGTTTCCTGTTTCATCTACGTCACCTGCTGCCTTGTAGTCTATAAAATTTTAAGCTCTTGTGTATTTTCTTTTTCCTGTTTGATCTTCTTTCAAACACTGAAAATCTGAGTATCTGTTTTTCTGAGGATCCCTTGGTTATCTTATCCATAGCCAAGTGGCTACATAAGTTTTTCAGAGTGCTGGGTGGGGTACTGCATGGTTATTCAGTTCTCCTCCCGTTCTCAGATTTCTGCTAACACCGTCCTTCTAGTCCCAAGAATAATTTAGCAGTTACTTTTTAAAATTGAAAATGATAACAATTTGATCATGAAATTATTAAGCTAATTATGGTATCTTGACTATAGTAATTCATCAATAAAAGACAATGGATGAGACATTTAATGAAATGAAAGGATGGTTAGAGTTAAGAATATACCTCAATAAATTTATGATTAAGAACTTCGGTCCTGTTCTTAATTTCAAGCTCTAACACCACAGAAAAGAAAAATAGAAAGAGAAATGTGACATAATCAAATGTAATAAAATCAGTCTTTTGTACAATGTTCATGTAAGTATACATAAAATATTTGGCAATTGGTATAAATGTATATCACTCTGTGTATTATGAAAAATACATAAATATAAAGGTCTGGATGAAGCTGTCACTTTGGTAACTGTTCAGGGAAGGATGAGTTTAGAATGAGTCAAGAAACATTAAGTTTAGCTTGTATTATACATCTGGGCTACATAGAGAATTGGCAGTTTTTAAAACCTTAATTGTTTAAATGCTAATTTGAAAATGTTTTGATTAGTTGTGTCCCTTCAAAAATGCAAAAAATTAAGAGAAAATACACATTTAATAAATATGGTTAAATTGAACTGTTCAAAGTTCCAAATGACTTGCCAAAATCATAATAAAACTAGTGCTTTTTTATTCATAAAAGTAATGTTAAAGAGCAAAATAAAAACTAAAGAAGATATAATTGGGCTGATCTGAACAGATGGCATGGTGTTAAAGATAAAAATACAATTGCTTCATTCTGAATTTGTTTCTTGACTTTACAATCAAGAAGAAAAAACACTTTAGAAAAGAGGATAAATTGCACATTTAAAATAAAGAGACTTAATCTCAAATTAAGCTAGGATACAAGAGAGGCCCTTGTTCATTGAATCATCATCTTACATGCCATACTCAATCTCAGGAAATGAAAAGAATGAAGCAATCATTAACATTTGAGAGAGAAAAATCAGTACAGAGTGAGAAGAATTCAAAATGTGGAAGCTGAAGAAATGGTAGAACCTGTAAGCATGAAATAAATGAACTTTATTTAATACACGGCAGAATTTGAAACAATAGCTCCTTGCCTGGGTCATTTAGTTTATGTGGAAATCAAAACTGGCTCACCAAGTTAATGATTAGACTGCTTGAAAGTATTTAAAAGGTTATTCTAGAAGTATGACAAAACTACTGTCATGATGTTGAGTAGCCTCTTCTAGTAACGAAAATTTGTTTGAGTTAAAACCATTACATTTAAAGTACAAAGATTGGATTAATCCCACCAGTATTTCACTGGTAAGTTAAGATACCAAAAAGGTAAGAATCTGATATTGGCTGCTTTGACAATATAATATATATATATTGTGAACTTCAAACAGGCATGCGATACGTTCTGGTTATATATGTACCCCAGTAACCCTGCTAACTCTTTCCAGATACACACCCCTCTCTGAATCTATGTTAGCCTCAAGTACTTTTATTTTATTACATGCATTACACTAATTCCAATGTGCTCTGCACATATACTCGGAGTAGTTGGAACAACTACTGTAGTGTAGTGACCTACCAGGGGCCACACCATCGAAGCAAACTGACTCTTCTTTCTCCCAGAATCCATGTACTCTCAACTTCTTCTCAACTAGGTGTAAAAGTCCACGATCCCCTACTCTCCACACGCTGGAACGCTGACTAGCTTGATCTTGTGCATATCTTGTGTAGACACCACAGCTGTTAGTTGGTGTCATATCTGGATACACTATTCTAGTTCTCCATAACCTCTGGCTCTCATGATCTTTCTGCCCACTCCTCCACAATGGTCCCTGAGTCTTAGGAGTAGGAAATGCTATTAGTGTCCCATTTATGGCTGAGCACCTCATTTACACAAATTCTCTGCACTTTGACCAGTTGTGAGTTTCTACATTATCCATCATCTGTTGAACAAAGAAGCTTCTCTGGTGAGGTCAAGAAGGTAAAATAATCTGTCGATAGAGATATAAGAATTTAAGGAGCAGTCTCATGGTGTCTATGTTTATGTCCCTTAGCAAACGAACAGTAGTAAGGTCACCCATAGACTTATGAGCCTCCCTACTATGATTTCTTGGCAAAATTCATAGTACAAGGGCTGCGCTTCTTCCTGTAGTGAATACTTAAGTAAAATGAGAAAATGTTCAGCTACCCCTATAGTATCTTACTATTATTGTATTTATGGATATATCATACCATGTCAGTTGCTATTGAAGCTCTCACTGCTAAAAGGTGGGAAAAATATTGATGACTTTTCCCCCAAGCAGTCTCCTTAGCACTCTTTGGAATTATGAAAACTAGCCAGCAGGGTGGAAGCTTTTTGGTTATATTCAGATTTATTTCTCAAAATCCATTAACCAAATTTATGAGGAATCTTCAGCAGCAAGGTTATACAATCAAGTTATGTTTATTCAGCAAGAGCAATAAACTTGCCTGTGTCATTTGGGGCAGGGATATCTATGGGACACCTCTGGCTATTAACTGTAGAGAGGCATTCCACAACTGGTCCTTATCTTTTTATTTGTTAATATAAGGTTTCTCACAAACATTGTTTCCTCTATAGATTAACATCAATTAATTTTTTTTTCAAGACACGATTTTACTGTGTAGCCTTTGCTTCTCTGGAAATAGCTCTTTGGACGTGTTTAGACTCACCTGTGTCTGCTTCCAGAGTGCTTGGATTAAAGGTGTACCACACCACCGCTTGGCCTTTTGTTCATAATTTTTCAATTAAGCTCTTACAATATATGCATGAGTACATGCACACATATGTGCACTTGTGCATATCTGTAGGTTATAAAATATTAGATTTCCATATGCATGCAAAATCTAGGCTGAAACAGAATGAATGACTATTATTTACTGCCTGTACCATGCAAGTATTAGAATAGCAAAGCCATAAATAAGAATCTCAAAATAAAAATGCCATTTCCCTTACCACAGGTTTTCTTTGCATTAACTTTTCTATACTCTAGATGCTCTGTGTAGTCATTTTTGTTGCTACTACTTTTTTATGTAACACCATTCTGAACTTAAAGTTCATAAAATCCCTGAAGTTTAAGCCCCACTCCTGCACTGAAATAGCCAATCACACCGGGTTCTAAAACAAAGTACCAGGTAACAGCAGAAAGCTTTGATACAGATGTCTGAGTTATTCTTACATCTACACCAGGAAAGGTCACTGTGAGCAATAATTTTCAAGTATTTCATTCAACTTTCACTGAAACGGTTTGATAACATTAGGTTAACCATACTTACAACATTCTAGAGAAAAACGCCTTGCTGTGATCTATAAATACTGGTGTTCAGAAACTTGTAACGTGAGTTCTTGTGCATTGCATTTTAAACAAAAATGTAGGAAAAATCACACAGGAGTCTTGAGTAAGAATATCTGCTTGGTGGTGTCAGTCCTTTATCCATAGGTAAACGAGCCAGTAAATGCACTCTCTGCACTTTCCTCTGCTTCATTGTAGCTGCATAGCCTTAGAAAGAACCAGCAACAGCATTTTATGTTTGAATTTCTCACTGAGCACATGGGATCCCACTTTCTGGTATTCACATAGAACTTTCTTGTTTAGAATATTAATGGCCAGAGATTTTACCCTACTTTCAAATTACCTTGCTTTTGTGTTGGGAATACTTCAGGAAGACTGGGGTTCCTATGTTAGAGCTATTTATTATTCTAGCAAACGTTATTAGGAAGATAATAATAATTTTGGCACTTCATTATTAAAGTTCTATTCTTCTAAGGTGCTAGATGAATGTGTTATAGAGTATACTAAAGGAGATAAATTTACATCTCAAGGAACTTCTAGAATTGTCAGTAAGTCTGTTTGTCCTTGCTTTTTATGGCAATACTACTTCCGTTTAACTGGACAGTGAGCACAGTGGTTTTTGTCTGATGTGTGACACTACCTTGACAGGTTATAAGCTAAGTGAATACATTTTTATTTCTTAATTTTAAGTGTTTTGATAATATGTCTTGTATTTAGTCAATAATAATATAATTGTACATGTTGGAGAATACATAGTGAAGAGTTAGTGACCTAAAAGCCTCAAGCATACCAAACAGGAAAGTTGACTTGACTGATAACTCCTGTAGAAGCTACTGATGAAGATACCAGCATGTCAACCTCCGCTGACAGTTACTTCATTCTGATTTTCCACCCTGTTAAACCCATATACACCCCTGAGACATGTTCAAATAGATTCCACTCCTGTGGAGAGACCATTATTTTTCATTGTTCTGAATAAAAGGCAACATATCACTTGGTGGTGGTAGTGGCATATGACTTTAATCCCAGTACCCAAGGAGGCAGAAGCAGTTGGATCTCTTTGAGTTTGTGAGTTCAAAGCCAGCTTGGTCTACAGAGTGATTTCCAGGACATCAAGACAGAGCTACATAGAAAACACTGTCTTGAAAAAACAAACAAGCAAACAAAAAGAACAATATGTGTTTTGAGTGGTCTGTATTGTCTTGTTTTTGTTCTTCTTGTTCTTTTTGTTCTTGTTTTTTCTCCTCCTCCTCCTCCTTCTTCTTCTCCTCCTCCTCCTTCTCCTCCTCCTCCTTCTTCTTCTCCTCCTCCTCTTCCTTCTTCTCCTCCTCCTCCTCCTTCTTTTCTCCTCCCATACAATACTTCCAGACTGCATCGTCCCCTCCCTCCACTCCTGCCAGTGTTTCCCCCACTTCCCCTTTCTACAAGATCTACTGCTCCTCTGTTTCCCTTCAGAAAATAGCAGTCCTAGGGATATCAACCAAACGCAGCATAACACGTGATAAGACTAGGCAGAAACCCTCATATCAAGGTAAGGTGAGGCTACCCATTATGTGGAAAAGGGACACAAGAGCAAGCAAAAGTGTCAGAGACACCCCACTCCTACTATCAGAAGTCCCACAAAAACTCCAAGCTAAACAACCACAGCATATTTGCAGAGAACCTGCATGGGTTATGCAGACTTGATTGCCACTTCAGTGTCTATGAGCTTCCATGATTACTGCTTAGTTGATTCTGTGGGCCCTGTTCTCCAGACATGTATTGTTTCTTATATATTAACATTGTTTCTATCAATAGTGCTGTAACACATAGTTCTTTAACAACCTTGTACCTGGCAACAACAACACATTTCTGCATAAGCTACATTTGAAGAAGATTCACAATATTTAGGAAGAAGTATTTAATAAAGTTGAGAGATAGATACATGTTTACATGATCCAGAAAGAGAAAGTTTGAAAATTCCTGTGCAAATATCCCATTTTTCTCCTTTCTTCCTTCCTTTCTTATCAGGGAAACATTGCTAAGTACTTGTTTCATGTTTAATTAATGATTGCATTAATGCATTCATCTTTAGAATTTTCCTACTTCTTCTGAAGTGTTAACTTGTGGCTTTTAAAATTATTACATGTACTCATATGCCATCATCCAGCCTAATGTTAGACTATAACCACAAAAATAGAATTTCCTTTCCAATGTAAATTTAACACTTTCCAAAGCCTTCAATATTTTATTACCCAAAGAGCTTAAGTATTACAAATTCTAGTCCTGCAGACAAACTGGGATGACAACCTAAGTATATCAAATCATATCTTATACATGCTGTAAATTATTTATTCTTAAAGAATACTTCTATGTGTTTACATTATTATTTGTACCACATTTCTATACTAAGTCCTTAAAATAGTGCCAAAGTAAGACAAGGCAATTCTGCCATGGGTATTGTGATTTTGCTTTCCTCCTTTACTCTGATGTCAAACCAGGACACAATGCATGATATCATAAACAACCCCATTCAAGAAAAAAGGCTGTCATATTTCCTCTAAATCTGCTTGTACACATTTTTAATTTTATATGCTAAAACTTATACTTAAAATTGACATTTTCACATTTCTGTTTCCTGAATGAAAATCTGCCTTTATTTGACATTGTTTACTAAATCTCTCTATTTTTGAATTGTCACACCTTTTCTACCTGTATACAACCATTAAGCAAACACTCAATACACATATTTTTGTGCTTTTTTTGAGTATGCCTTCAGGATATGGTACAGAAAAGGACACATTATATAAAATGAGATGAATATTTTATGTAGCATTCAGAAAAGATTAGGGGAAAAGTACCAACCCCAAGAGCATTGTGAGTTCTTACTTTCTTCAAAGCATATTTCCATGATATTATTGGCCAATCTTTGCTTATATTGCCTTTGAAAGAGAATTTTTACTTTAATTTGTATTGTCAAGGTGAACATTTTTCGATGTTTTCAACAATCTGCATTATATGACTTTTTGAGACAGTCTTACTTTCTCACTCTGTATTCTAGGTTTGTTTGGAACTCACTATGTAGTTTAAGCAGTCCTCACACTCAGGGCATCCTTTTGTTCCTCAGTTTCTGAATTATTGAGACTATTTATGTAGCTGTGATCCACCATGCCTGCTTGTTTGAAATGTGGTAGAATTTTCTAATGGATCAGTAAATCTATTTCAAGAAGATTAAACACCTCTTAGTGTCTTTTATTATGAATCTTCAAGTATGTATGCATTAGTAATAAAATAATTACAAGTAGCTAAATCTTACCCTTTTCATATATTTTAGTACATAAAGAAGATATTAGTACAATAAAAATTGAAATAAAGGAAAGCCTGTATTTCCCAAAGTTACCTAACCTAGAAATCAAATGTATTCTTTGAAATTTAATACCATAAATAATTTACTTCACAGTTTATGCTAGTGTTTTGCTTGCAATTCATTGAAAGGGGTAAAATACTTCCACTTGAATCTGAATGTGTGGAATGAGAGATTTATACTAAGCTATAGTGTGCATTTGTCCTATTTAGTTTCTGTTGTCCTTATCACTATAGAAGAAAGGAGAAAATAATTGTGAAGGAACTAAATCAGCATCCATAGGCTTCAGAGCACACACTGTAATGCTTTCCAGTTTTTTGGTTCAGAAACTCCCCACAGGTAGTTATCTTGTACTCATTAATGGATTGTTTTTTAATTTTGCATGTGCACATAATCTCCTCTGCACTCATAGTTCATCAGTGATACTTCCATACTAATTTAAAGATGAATAAAATTGAATTTTGACAAATACATGTCATTGATGGAAAACAAAATTGAGTTCTATGACCTATTCTATCAGGTGCTAAAGTTCAGAGCAACTGATTCAAAGAATTAATGAAATGAGGTCTTAAGAATTTTAATGCAAATAATTCTCATGATTCATAAGATTATTCCATCCCTCAGAATTTTAAGATGGATGTTACAATGTAATGATCTAAGTTTTTATACTTTATTTTTTCTTTTTATCTCTATCTATCTATCTATCTATCTATCTATCTATCTATCTATCTATC